>CAUYPO010145758.1:0-20517 GCA_963574435.1 Cheirogaleus major
TAAGTACATGTGGTGCTTATTTTTCCATTCTTGGGATACTTCATTTAGTAGAATGGGTTCCAGTTCTATCCAGGAAAATACAAGAGGTGCTATATCACTGTTGTTTCTTATAGCTGAATAGTACTCCATGGTATACATATAACACATTTTATTAATCCACTCATGTATTGATGGACACTGGGGTTGTTTCTACATCTTTGCAATTGTGAATTGTGCTACTATAAACATTTGAGTGCAGATGTCTTTTTTTATAGGATGTCTTTTGTTCTTTTGGGTAAATGCCCAGTAATGGGATTGCTAGATCAAATGGTAGATCTACTTATATCTATAGTTTTGTTTTAATATCATTGCCTGCTTTTGGTATCATGTTAATGCTAGCTTTCCTATAATTAGCTGGGAAGTGTTTGAACGTTTATCTTTTTGGAAGAGTTTATATACAATTGGTATTACTTATTCCTTAAGCAATCTGTAAAAATTCTTACATGTTCGAGGGATGACCCTCAGCTGATGTTATCAAGAAAAATGAAAAAGAAAAAAAAAAAAGAAAAATGAATCTCAGTCCTTCAACCACAAAGAACTGAAATATGCTAACAACTCAAATGAACAGGAAACAGATTCTCCCTTAGAAACTCCACAAAGGTACACCATCCTGCCAACACCTCGATTTTAACCCAGTGTTACACTTATGACCTATAGAACTGTAAGATAAAACATTTGTTTGTTTCCACCTGTAAGTTTGTGATAATTTCTTCGGACAGCAATGGAAAGCTAATACATCAACATTATTCTGTGGGCATTTCTTTACTTCCTAATGCAAGTATATTTCCTAGGCAAATGATTTACCTTTTTCTGCCCCAACCTGAAAACAGCTCTTTTCTGAGTAGTTCTGGTTTCTTTAAATAAAAAGACCCAATAACTGGGCAGTAAATATGCTCAAAGCTATTGGAATGCCAGCGCTTGCTGGGCTGTCTCAGAAGAGATACGGAATATGTACACATTATCTGTATATTTAATATGTTGAATTCTCTATCTTCTTCTAGTATTTTAAAAGACTAATAAGAATCCAACAGCAAACTCACACTTTTACTTAAAGGCAAAGATATGGTACAATAAGATAGAGAATGCAACACCAAATGCATAATTGATAAAAGAGCAAATGGATAAACTGGACTTCATCAAAAGTAAGAAATTCTGTTCTAGGAAAGATACTGTTAAAGAAATGAAAAGCCACAGACTGTGAAAAAAGATTGTCAAAGCTTATATCAAATAAGGAACTTGTATCCAGGATTATTATTAAATTACAAAACAATAAGAGACCAACCAAATTTTTTAAAAATAGGCAAACAATATGAACAGACATTTCACTGAAGAAGATGTATGACAAATACACACATGAAAAATGTTCAACACTGTGTCACTAGGAAAATGCAAATAAAAACCACCATTAAATACTACTACACACCTGGTAAAATGGCTAAAATGAATGGCCCATGATTTACATACATAAAGATTGTTGGTAAGGATGTGAAGAAACTGGGAATTTAATATACTCCATCTGGGAGGCCAAGGTGGGTGAATCGCTCAGGAGGGAGCGATCAGGAGTTCGAGACCAGCCTGAGCAAGAGTGAGACCCTGTTTCTACTAAAAATAGAAAGAAATTATCTGGACAACTAAAAATACATATATAGAAAAAATGAGCCGGGCATGGTGGTGCATGCCTGTAGTTCCAGCTACTCAGGAGGTTGAGGCAGTAGGATCACTTGAGCCCAGGAGTTTGAGGTTGCTGTGAGCTAGGCTGATGCCACGGCACTCTAGCCCATCAACAGAGCCAGACTCTGTCCCTCCCCCTGCAAAAATATATATATACACTCCAAGAGGAAATGTGCAATGCATAACTATTTAGAACACAATTTTTCAGGTTCTTGATATTTTAAACATTTGGATCAAATTCCATAATGACAGCATGAAAAACTTCATAGACTCAGCCAAACTAGCAAAAATTATAAAAACACAATTCAAAGTCTCTGGAAATGGTGCTATGGGTATATAGCAAGTTAAAAAATAATTATTCAAGAAAATCTAACATTCAGTAACAACAGTAAATCAGTCACCTTTGCAGGAAGACCACTCCTTCCTTCCTCCCCTCTTAACAAGATGGAAACTCTACTCCAGACTGGTGGACCTGAGAACACAGGGCTCCCTCTCCCTGGGGCTCCCAGGCAGAGCACTATCTTCTTGGGAGAGGCAATCTGTCAGGAGCTCTCATCCTGTCCCCATTGTGCATATCTGAATGGATGATATTCAATTGCTGGCTCCCTCATAAAAGGTACTCTCAGTGTTTCTCCATATTAGGTCAAGTTTTATAGACTAGGAGGTGTCATGTACCATGCACTCCTAAGACCTTTCTCCACTTTCACTGTCTGCATAAGGCCCATCTGGGTTGTAAAGTTTCTGTTGCTGCAGCAGAGCAGACATTTGGTTAAAGGTTTTTCCAGCTTCTTTGCCTTTCAGGTCTGTGAAATCTTCAGTGATGAATAAGATTGGAGGTGTGGCTAAAGGCTTTCCCATATTTTTTGCATTCAAGACTTTTCTCCAGTGTGAACTTTCTGGTGTTGAACAAGGTTGAAACGCTGGCTAAAGGATTTCCCACAATTGCTGCACTCATAAGGCATTTCTCCCGTGTGAATCCTCCGATGTTTAACAAGACTGGAGCTGTGGCGAAAAAACTTTCCACATTCTCTGCACTCATAAGGTCTTGCTCCAGTGTGAACCCTCTGATGCTTAACAAGGCTGGAATTCTCACTAAAGAATCTCCCACATTCATTGCATTTAAAAGGCTTTTCTCCAGTGTGAACTTTTCGATGTTGCATGAGGCTAGAGCTTTGGCTGAAAAATTTCCCACATTCACTGCACTCATATGGCCTTTCTCCAGTGTGAACTCGCCAGTGATTAATAAGGCTGGACTTGTGGCTATAGAATTTCCCACATTCACTGCACTTATAAGGTCTTTCTCCAGTGTGAACTCTCTGATGTTTCATAAGGCTGGAGTTGAAACTAAAGAATTTCCCACATTCGCTGCACTCGTAAGGCCTTACTCCAGTGTGGATTCTGTGATGCTGAACAAGTGTGGAATTATGCCTGAAAGCTTTTCCACACTCATTGCATGTAAAAGGCTTTTCTCCTGTGTGAACTCTCTGGTGTTGAATGAGGTCAGCATTGCGGCTAAAGGATTTTCCACATTCACTACACCCAAAAGGCCTTTCTCCAGTGTGAACTATTTGGTGTATGAAAAGGTTGGATTTATGGCTAAATAATTTTCCACATTCACCGCATTCATAAGGCTTTTCTCCAGTGTGTAGTCTCTGGTGCTGAACAAGTAAATATTTCTGACCAAAGGCTTTCCCACATTCACTGCATTTGTAATGCCTTTTTCCAGTGTGAAGGGCCTCCCCACTTTTGGTGCCCCTATGTGACTCCCCTCCACTGTGAGTCACCTGGTGCTTGTGAAGACCCACGCTGGTCGGAAAGTCCTTCCCGTCCTCTCTGCTGTGGAAGGGCTTCTCTGACAGGTGGACTCTGCAGCTCCTTAAAACTGGGATCCACCCTCCTTCTCTTTTGAAGAGTTTCTCTCTACAGTGCAGCTTCTGGTGTTGGTAAACATGTGAACCGAGCACTACTTCTACAGAAGCACTCTGCTCAGGAGTCTCCTTAGCCTCCACTCCATGCCAACAACCTGAAAGCAGAGAAATGCTGATGTAGACTTTGAAGTGAGGAGACAGCCCCCTCACTAATGTGGGTCTGACACTTCCAGTAATGAGTCCCTGGGATGGCTGGCAGAACAAGAGGTCAGGGTGGGGAAGGACCTACTGTGCAGTGCTGAACCTGGTAAGCTCACAGACTGGGGGGCCTCATGAGCATTAAGGATGCAAGGATGGGGTGCAGCACAGAGAGGAGAGGCAGGGTTCCCAACACACTCCTGCAAATGGCTTTCTGCAGGGCCTTGGCTGCTGGGGACACAGGACACAGTGCAAAAGGGGTTGTCCAAGCCCAGAAAAACCAACTGCAACTGAATAACTGGTGCTTGAGGACTATCCAAGGATAACTGCATACCTCACAGCACATTTAGTGAAAGCCATTGCCAGGTGCTGCAGAGGAAAGGGTGAAACATGGAGGGCAGAGAAATGGGGGACAGCCTTGGGTCAGAAAGCAGAACAGAAATGACAAGTAGGCAACTGAGGAAGAAAAGATGGAAATCAGTGGTGGCCCCTTGCTTTGGCATCAAAACACCAAGGACCACTGGAAAGACTCCTGGTATGATTTGAACCCATCCCTGAATTCATATCTCTCTAAGCTCCACCCTCCAAGTACCTTTTGGCATGGCTGGCGCCATGAATCCCCAGGCAGGCATGAAAGGCTCTCCCCATGACTCCAGTTGGATTATTTCATGGCTCCTGGAAGATGCAAGTCCTATAGGAGACAGGACAGGCAAGTGGCCAGCACTGAGCCAGAGTGACCCACCCCACAACAGACCACAAAAAAGAAAATTAAACAGTACAAAAAGAACTTGGAGAAGGGTTTGCAGGAACAACCCACTTAAATTGATCATGCTGCTGTCTCAATCCGGCATAGACAGACCCTGAGGTATGTTGGCTAGAGGACGAAGGCAGAACCTGGAGCACAGAACAGCCACAGATCTGCACAGCATAACCAGGCTATGGAGAGGCCAATAGGATGAGCTCCATTAGCCTGACTGCAAGATTCTGGACCCCCAAACCCTTTCCTGCATGGCTTTGGGGCAGCTCAGGGAGAGAAGGCAACAGTGTTACAGCACAGGGCTACCTGTTACAACACCTACTTCAGGACATTGGGGAAGGAAACAGTGCCCATCTATGGGAAGGACAGACCTGTCCCTAGGAAAAGGAAGAAGAACAGAGCCCAGCCCTGGATGCTGGTGTGGGGTATGAGGGTCTTACCCAGAGAAGCAGTAAGTGCAAAGTTCTCCAGCATCACACTGCGGTATAGGAGCCTTTGAGCTTCGTCAAGCAGTTTCCACTCCTCCTGGGAGAAGCAGACAGCCACATCCTCAAAGGTCACATGCCCCTACCAAGGTAGGGAAAGTTGAGTTTATAGGCAGCCTCCTTCTCTGGGATTCTAGGCATCCCCCCAAACACACACCCCTGCTCACCATCCTCCCCATGTATCAACCACAGATATCACAACAGATCTCAGGGCCACTGATACCCACTCTCTCCTCAGGTACCATTGGTCACTGTGTCCTCCCACAGCAACAACCGGCAGGTGGGCAGATATCTAAGCTCTGAGCCTGGCATGTAGGGCCACACCCCTTTTCAGGCAGTTCCCCTGAGGTCCCCTAGATCCTTCATCTCAGATACAACCAAACCAGGGCTCACACTTCAACCTATGTCTCAATGCCAGGGTGCTGGGGCCAGCCAAACATTTGCACACCCTCCCAAGATGCACATGCCACACCTCCCTTTACATCTCCAACTCTCACTGCCACCACTGCCCCCTACACCTCATTGTATCTCCCCACCCTCTGCCTCACATCAATTAGAAATTAAATAAGTATTTAATTCATAAATTCATAAATTGGGGGCCTGGGCCCAAGGGACCTGAGTCAAACCAGTCCTTTTGGCAACCTGGAGCTGCCTGCTATACACTGTGCAATCCTGGTAAATCCTTAATGCTGGAGCAGGTGATCATCCTTCTTTCAGTGATGGCTGGGGGAACTTCAGGCTGCTCCACCAGCCTGGCTGACCTTTCCTCTTATCCACAGGGAGTGGACAAGAGGGTCTGCTGAATCTGGGGTGGCAAATCTATATCACCCAACATGTCAGTCTCCATCCCCGTTCTAGGTTCTCATACTCTATAACGCATCATTCCTACAGATACCAGACAGAACCACTTGGGACCACAGGACTCCACCCTCTCGAGGCAGCCCCACCCTCCAGGATCCTCTCTCTATTCCTTTACTTCAGGGTCCATCTGAAATAAAAATGTTAATATTCTCCCTCCTAAACAGCAGCCCCAAGCCTTGTGTTGGTGCAGGCCTCCACTTACTACCTCTTGGATATCTCCAGCCCAGATCCCTCCCCAGAATACCATATGTGAGCTGCCCATGTGATACCCCCACTTTGGGACATCTCAGTATCACCATGTCCAACATCCAACTCCTAATCTTCCTGAAACCTGCTCCCTGCACAGATTTTTCCCATCTTCATCCTTCCAGATGTTCAGGGGAAAAAAAAATACAAACATAAAACCAGGATGGTCCTTCATTTCCCACTTTCTTTCATACACAGCCACATCTGATGTGGCAGGAAATCTTGTCTGTTCAGTTTATATATATATATATAGATCTCATTCTGTCGCCCAGGCTTGAGTGTAATGGCGTGATCATAGCTCATTGCAGCCTCGAATTCCTGGGCTCAAGCAATCGATCCTCCAGCCTCAGCCTCCCAAGTACCTAGAACTACAGGTGCACACCACCACGCCCAACTAATTTTTAAATTTTTTTGTAGAGTTGGGGTCTCGCTACATTGCCAGAGATGGTCTCGAACTCCTGGCCTCAAGCGATCCTCCTGCCTTCACTTTCTGAGGAGCTGGGATTACAGGCGTGAGTCACTGCCACCACTTTACCTGTTCAGTTTTTAAAATTGATCCCAGATCTGGTCACTCCACCCCACTCTATAATCAATCCCACCAGAACTCTCCATTAGTCTCTTGGATTTACCTACTCACAAGTCTCCTTGTCTTCACCCTCATCATCCCACCCTAGTCTGCTTTCCACCGAGAAGCTTTTGGAAAACTTTGAGAAACAGACTGAGTCTCTCTTCTGTTTTCCACTCTCTATGGCCCAGCAGCGTCCACACAAGGAAGGCCCTGCTCGGGCTGACATGTCATGTGTGCTTCGTCCCCTCACAAGCTGTCCACCAGACACCGGGAAAATCTCAGGCTTAAGACCATGGACTATGGACTATGGGCTCAGGAACGCCCGAGCCTCTGCCCGTGCCGGCCGCCTGTCACACTGGGTGTCAGAAACAGGATCCCGCCCACAAGCGCCCCGCTGTTTTGGACCCAGGGTCCTGAGCAGGCGGCCTTCCCAGGGATTTAGGATTTGGGTGGGGGCCGGGGAGGTTAGGGCTAGGGCTAGGGTTTAGGGTTAGGGTTGTGCCGGAGGACGCGGCACTTACCAGAGCCGGGTCCCTTAGCACGGCGGCCGCCATCGGACTCTTACGGCGGGGCGGGGATAGAAGAAGGACCGCGGCGGGCACCCGGCTCACCCCGGGCGCCGCCACCGAGGCTCAGACCCGTCTCAGTGCGGTGAGGACAACGCTCGCCTCCGCCCGCGCCTTCCCGCTCTCGCCGCCTCAGCTCGGAACCAGTTTCCGGGGACCTAGGTTCAGTGAAACCTCCGGAAGAGCCGCTAAACGGATGGCAGCTAACCCGGCGCCGGATGTCCCGCCCACTGCGTTTACGGAAACGCCCGTTTCCATTGGCCGAGCGACCCCGCCGCACGGCGCAGCTTCTTCTGGGTAATGTAGTTCCACAGGTGCAAACTTGGAGAAGCTGGCAGAGCGGCGGAGATGGAGCTGGAGAAGACAGGGTAAGGAACCGCTGCTGGACTCGTGCAGAGACTGTCGTTCTTGTGGATGTGCCTGGATTTCAGTTCCCCCTGAGCAGCTGCTACTCCACTCTTTCCTCCGCTTGAAGGACTTGAAGAGAATAAAGTGGTTTCTTTGAGCTGAACGATGTACACATCCTCCAATTTCCCTTGGCAAAGGAACGCCCAATTTTAAAGCAACGGTGGCGACGCATTGTCGGATGCGTGAGAATAAGAAAAGGCTCCGAATTACGGATGTGGGTGGTGAGAGTGTCGGGGATCTCAAGAATTCGTTTTTCTCCTTCGCCCGCCGCTCTTTTTTTCCCCCTCTCTCTTCTCAAGGACTCAATGTTGGTGTTCAGGCAGGACAATAGGCCTCCCACCCACAGCCAGCATTCCTCTCCCCCCAGATTTCTCCCCTTCGTCCCTTCCTACTCCATGTTCCCACTGCCTTTCCACTTCCAAGTACAAAGCCAACTCCCCACAGGTGGGCAGAGTAGGGGACTGTTGCTGACAACAAGTAGCTGTTGATAAAAGATGCCAACCCTTACTGTATGTCCCACTACAGCCCCTGCCACTTACTACTGTCCTTTTGTGTCAATCTCCTTTTCCTGATTCTTCTCCTATCCCTTCCATCTGTGGGCTGAGCAATGATCGACTTCGTCATAGCCTTGGGGTGACTCACAAGGACAAAAGGTGATGAAGCATTCCTTCCTTCTTGGAACTTTCTGAAACTAGGTGTTCAGTACTAGCTGAATCTGAAAAGGAGGCGAGTCAATATTGGGATTGAAGATGTGATAGGATAGAGAGAGACCCAAGTTCTTTGTCACTTCCATAGTGGCCATGGTGCTTTTATTCAGCGTTATTTTAGTCAGGCCATGGTATGGCACATGGAAGAGTCGGGAGGAGGAGAATGAGGAGAGATGGACCCACTGACAGGATTCAGGCAAGGTGTAGAGGAACTTCTCCCTGTTAAGCCAAGGACAGTAAGAGATGTCTCACTTCCTTGAGAACACCCCTTAGAAGAGTCGATTCTGGATTATTTACCTAACAGATTATGGGTAAGTCATGAAAATGAGCTGACCACCATGACATGAACTTCTGTGGATGAATCTAACTAACATATTACAGAATCTAGCCCTGCATACCGTATAATACAATCTATAGAAAATTCAAAATCGGGCAATAAGAAACAGTATATCATTTAGGGAAACCTACATAGGTGGCAGAACTAAAGACATCAACAGAATGGTTATCAAAATGATTAACAAAAATGTCATGCAAGTGTCAGCTCTAAGAGGAGTGTCAGGCAGGGAGGAGAGAGGATGCCTAACAAACTATGTTTTATCATGGATGGTTGTTTCACAGATGTATCTTTTTTAAAATTTTACTATTATTATTTTATTGGGCAGCCCCCTGGACAAGAATAGGTTCAGAGAGAATCCCAGATGTGGTTTTCATTAAAAAACAAACTGTATACCTCTAATGAACATTCTACTCTGTTCTTTCCTCACTGATCATGTTATTTACATTCCACATATATATGAATCTGTTTTAGTCTGTCGACTATTCCTGTGACAAAATTAAACTGTCTACATAGACTTTTTATTTATTTATTTTAAAACTGTCACACATTCAGTAGAATACCCAAGAATTGGATTGATGGGTCACATGCTAAGTATACGTTTAATTTTAAAAGAAAACATTTTCTGTGGTAATTGTATAACTTTGTAACTTTGCATTCCCACCAGCAGTGTATGAGCTTTCCAGTCCTCTGTATCCTCACTAATACTTAGTATGGCCAGCATTTTAAATTTTAGCTGATCCAATGGATACATAGTAGTATCTCATGCTGGTTTTAAATGGCATTTTCCCCAGGACTAATGATGTTGAGCAAATTTACATGTGCTTATTTGAAATTCATATAATTTCTCTGTGGAAATGTCTGTTCAAATCTTTTACTTATTTTTTATTAAGTTGTTTATGTTGGTTTTTGTTTTGTTTTGTTTTCTGTTTTTTTGACAGAGTCTTGCTCTGTTGTCCTAAATAGAGTGCAGTGACATGCTCGTAGCTCACGGCAACCTCAAACTCCTGGGCTCAAACTCCTGCCTCAGCCTCCCAAGTAGCTAGGACTACAGGCGCACACCACGACATCCAGCTAATTTTTCTATTTGTAGTAGAGATGGCATCTCATTCTTGCTCAGGCTGGTCTCAAACTCCTGAGCTCAAGCGACCCTCCCATCTCCTCCCAGAGTGCAAGGATTACAGGCTTGAGTCACCTTGCCTGGACTGTTTGTTGTCTTAGCATAGAATTTTGAGATTTATTAATATATTCTGCATTCAAGTCCTCACCCAGGTATGTGATTTGCAAATACTTTCTCCCAGTCTTTGGCTCATCCTTTCATTCTATTAACAAGTCTTTTAAAGACCATAAAGTCTTAATTTTGAGGAAGTCAAATTTATCAGTTTTTCTGTTACAGTTTTATTTTTGGTTTTGTATCTAAGAAATATCTGCTTAACATGACCACAAAGATTTTCCTCTGTGATTTCTTTTAGAAGTTGTACAGTTTTTTTAATTTGTGCTTTGGGGCTATGACTCATTTTGAGTTAATTTTTGAACATTCCAAGTCTTTCCTCTTCTAGCTTGAAAAGTATATATGCTGATTCTATTTACTATATTTAAGCTAGAAATTGCAACCATTTAATACATTAGAGTACTGTATAGTGTTGTAAATACATTTACTTTCCACATGGAAATATAAAAGATTTAAAACATTGAGCAATGTCTCATTTCAATTCATATGATACTGAGGTTATGCATGGAAATTCCATCATTCTAACTACATAAGGAGATATATTTATGTTTTACACAGTGATGAGCAATTATTTCAATCAAAAGATGCACCTCTCTTCATCCTCATTCCTTTTCTCATTGCAAACCTTTCACCTGAGCTCAAACTTCTTTGGCCTTGATTATTAAGAAATTTATTTTCTGTGTAAATATATAAAACCAAACTGTAACCCAGCCACAGCAAGACCACTTACTTGCTCCAGGCTTGTTCGGTGTGGCTCTCTGGGCCATGGTCACACATATTTGGCTCAGAATAAACCTCTTTAAATTATTTTACAGAGTTTGGATTCTTTTTCATTGACACCTCCTAACATCCCTACTCCATGTTCCACATTGTGGTTATGTCTGGAGTCTTTCCTCTCGTGTGCCTGACCTAAAATGCTAAGGCTCACAAAACTAGAGCTTCAGGCTACATGAGTTTAGAAACAACATGATATTTATTAACTTCCAGCTAAAGAAGCCTGAATGACATTAGCGTATAGTGTGTTTGTGTGATTTTTTTTTTTTTTTTGGTGATCATTCTTTGCCTAAGGAAGCTTGAAATAATGTCTGTAAACATTTCTGTGATATGTTACAGACTACATTCACCATCGCGACTCCTTTAAGAGGAAGGTCCGCCTAGTCCTTAGAGACTCTAGACTCCCTTTCCAGGCTCTCCTACCGGTATGGCCGGGCCTCTGCCCCAGCGGTCGCGCGGAATCCCGCTCTCTGGCGTTGGTGCTATGAGAACTACATTTCCCAGCAGCCTTGGCGTCGCTGGACCAATGAAGGCCCAGGGAAGGAGCGTTTCCGTTCTTGGGTAAGACGTCGGGGTGGGACTTCCTGTCCCCCTTCAGGCGGACATTTTATTTGCTTTCCGATTAATCTCCCAGATCCGTCTCTGGAATACAGTGTCAGACCCGCGGTGACAGGAAAGGGAAAAAGAGAGAGAAGACGCTGTCTTCTCTGAAGAGAGGCAGGCCTGGGGCTCGGCAGTGGTGCTGCCGAGTGACCTGGTTGCTGGGGCGGGCCCTGGACGGCGGATCCCTTGTTCCCGTACTTGTCTCCCCTTTCCCCTAGTCCGCGGGCCCGATGGCGGCAACCGAGTTGATGGGCCCGGCGCAGGTGGGTTTGTCCCCAGGGCCTCGCCCTGACCTCCATCTCTGAATCCTCAAGGGCTCCTTGGGTTACTGCAGCCCAAGCCCCCGTGTCCAGGACAGTGGGGGCACTCATGGTTGGATCCCATTTCTGGCGGCCAGGACCATGAGTTGTGGAAGGTCGTTATGGGCAGAGGGACCAGCCCATGCAAAGGTTCAGAGGTGGGACGCAGCTGGAGCATTCAGGAAAACTGGGTCTTTGGTACCTGAAAGGATCAGGGTGTGCGAGAAGTAGTCACACCTGGAATGTCAATCTTAGCATCTGGGTTTCTATTCTGAGGGTGGTGGGAGCCATGGAAGGTTCTGAACAAATGAGAGACACGATCTGAGGGTTTAGAAAGTATTCCATACACTGCTCAGGGGAGGACTGACTTGGGTTGGTCATGGGGTGGGGGGCGGGTATGATGATAATGGTGAGGCATAATTAAGATTGAGAACTAGTCCGAGGCAACACAGTTGTTAAGAGGTGGCCCTGAAGACTGAGGCACAGAGGGTAGACAGCCCCAGGACACTTTGTAACAGAGCAGGAATATGGGATAGGCCTGAACTTTTGGGGCTCCTTCATGGTTGCTTGTCTCTGTTTCCCTCTTCCCACAGGTTCCCATGATCTCAGAAGTAATTATGGACCCTACACAGGTGAGGGGAGAATGTCCATACTCTCACTGATCCCACCTCCCACCCCACATGACCTCTAGGATTGTTGTCATATAGAATGCTTTCCTGTTACTCTCTGATCCTTTGGGTCTAGGAACCCTGGAGAAACCCCAAGCCCAGGGGCCCAGGCCCAGGCCAGGGGCTATATGGAGGGGTTTCCTTTTCTAGCAACCATTGGAATAACGGTGGAAGGTTGCTTCAGGCTCAGGAGCCAGCTTGTGCAAATACTTGGAGGTGAGACTGAGATTTGGAATTTTCAAGAAATAGCAGGGCTCTGCCACCTCTGATAGGAGCCAAGAGCAGGGAGGCAGGAGTCAGGCCTGAAATGACTGGCTGAGGCAGTAGACCTGTATTCTGAGACTGGTCTGACCAGGTGAAGTGTGGAGCAGAGGAGGGATGTGATCTGACCTAGGTCTTAATGGCTTCCTCCTAATGCTAAGTGGAAAACAGATGGTATGCATTGAGGCTTACGATGGAGGCAGGGAGACCAGTGAGGAGGCTACTACAAAATTCCAGGTGAGTGGAGATAGGCCAGAGGAGTGGCTGTGTAGATAGGAGAAATGATTGGATCAGATTTACTGATGTGAGAGAAAAAGAGGTAACCTCAAGGTTTTTGGCCTTATGAGCTACTGTTGACTTGTCCATCTATCAGCAGAGATAGGCAAGTCAGTGGTAGAAGTAACTTTCAGTGTGGGTATGAAGAGTTTATCTGTGGCCATGTGAAGAGTCTGAGATGTTCCAGAGAACGCTGAGTGGAGGTGTCAAGTGGGCTGCATGACACATACAACTGGAGTTCTGTAGAGGAGTTCAGGATGAAGATGATTGTGTAGACTGGAGTTTAGGAGAGAGAATATTCACATCACAGTGGTAGTACAATTAGTAAGCCAGGAAGGTGGATGGTGGAGGCCACTGACTGGATGGAGGGCCAGAGTTGTGAGACAGATGTGACCTCAAGAATGATGTCCATGTGGAAAAAAAGTGTGGACCAACGGCCCCTGGGCTTAAGGGAGAAAAGTGAGCCCAACTTTGGTTGTCTGGTAAGCATGATCTTAGCAACCCCAGAGGAATTAGCTGGCAGAAAGGTGGTAGAAGTAACTGTCAGTGTGGATCTCAAGAGTTTAACAACTCAGGGGTGGGGCCATGTATCCTAGGCCTAGAGTTTAGATGGTGCTTCCCTGCCCACTTGCCTGTGGTTGCTGTCGGTGGACACAGTGATCATTGTGACCATGAGAGAGAAGACACCCGTGGCACCCAGTCCTGTTATTTCCTCCGAGTTGAAGAGTTAGGTAGGAGGGTGTACAGGTAGATGTGTGGAGCACGCATGGGGATCCTTGGGAGAGAGGCTGCTCATTGACTTGGCTCTCTCCATTGTGGCAGGGGCAGGTGAACTTTGAAGACGTGTTTGTGTACTTCTCCCAAGACGAGTGGGAGCTCCTTGATGAGGCTCAGAGGCTCCTGTACCGTGATGTGATGCTGGAGAACTTTGCACTTATGGCCTCACTGGGTAAGGCCCTCACACCAACCCCAGTGTCCTGGACTGGGCCCCTGCCTTTCCCTTTTTTCTCAGGGTGGCCTTGTATTTCTTACATACGAGCCATGGGCACTACCTCCTTCCTCAGTTCCTGGAGCAGGTGCTGTGGATATGGGGCCTGATTCTGGGCTGTGTGCACTGCTGCCTGCTATTCCTGAGCACTCTGAACACCTGCTGTCCCAGAGCAGGCTTGCGTGCATCAATCCAGGAGTCAGGTGTCCTGTAGTTGGCCCAGTAGATCATATTTATCTTGTCCTTTCCCTGACTGGATGCCTCTGTCCATATTCATGGCGCTTCTGTACCTCAGTTTTCTGCCCCTTTCCTTTAGCTGACATTTACTGTAGCCAGCCTGTGGCAGGAATTATGTAAGAACCATTATGGTTATTGCTTGCTGAGACCACTGGGCAATTCCTGCAAGACCCTACTTTGAGATTATTTTTATAATATTTAGTTTTCTTCTCTGTGGTGGGTCACCCAGATCAGTGCTGGCAATTCACCTATCCTGTATTTCCCTTAGGACAGGCATCTTCCATGTCTCGTGCAATTGCCTCACTGGAGCAGGGCAGTGAGCCCTGGGCACCTGACTGGGTGGACGTGACTCCAGTCATGGCCAGAGAGGCTCTAGGTGGGAGTGGCCCTGGTGAGTAGGAGCTGGGGAAAGGGGTGACATCAGGGTTGGGTTCAAATCATTCCATAACCTCTCTGTGCCCACAGTTTTTTTGTGTGCCAAGACCACTGGTCACACTTTATTTCTATCCACTTATCCATTTACATACTTGCCTTTTATGCTCTGACCTTTGGCCTCTGGCTGTTCCACACCTCTGCCTCCATGTCTCACCTGTTGCTTTCCACTTCTCCCTCTGCAGTTCTCTCCAGCATGGGCCTATACTTCATGTGTCATGAAATGTGCACATAACCAAAGTAGTTCTTAAACACCAGCTACTCAATAGCAATTTGATTTTCTTGGCCACTGATATACCTTCTGCACAGCTCTCACCTGTCCCCAGCAGCAAGGAAATCCTATTGTGAATGACTTTATTGAAGACCTTGCCCCTTTTTCCTGTTCTGTATCCCACAGTTGTGTCCTCTCCCAGTCAAGGCCTCCTCCATTCTCTGACCTTTAGAAACCAGCTATTGCACAGCAGACCTTTACTCACCTTGAACGTGGGCCCCTTGTCCTGACAGCTGTCCTATAACCTTGATCTTAGTTGTGTTAGACACACATTTGTGATGAGGATGCCTGCCTCCCATCTGTGTCTATTTTTCACAGCATTTCTCTGCTTTCAGGTTGTCATGGAATGGGGTATGAGGAGATACCTTTTGAGCAGAGCATTTCTAGAGAAGGATTGTCACAGATGAGGACTCCCAAGGAAGGCTCTTCTGCCAAGAAGGTTCACACCTGTGAGACATGTGGCCTGGTCTTGAAGGACATTTTGCACTTGGCTGAGCATCAGGAAACTTACCCTGGGCAGAAACCGTATATGTGTGTGTCATGTGGGAAACAGCTGTGGTTCAGTACAAACCTTCACCAGCACCAGAAGCAGCACAGTGGAGAGAGACCTTTCAGAAGAGGTGACAGCAGGGCCTTTCCTGTTAACAGCTGCCCTGTCCAACCATCAGAGATGCCTTTTATGACAAGGGAGGGCTGTAAGGACTTCTCAGCCAGCTCAAGCATTTTCCAGCACCATGCCCCTCACAGTGAGTGGAAACCACATGGTAATACCAAGGGTGAGGAGGCCTTTCACAGTGGACAAAGACATTACAAGTGCAGTGAATGTGGGAAAGCCTTTAGCCGCAAAGACTCACTTGTTCAGCACCAGAGAGTCCACACTGGAGAAAGGCCTTATGAGTGTGGTGAATGTGGGAAAACCTTTAGCCGCAAACCTATACTTGCTCAGCATCAGAGAATCCACACTGGGGAAATGCCTTATGAGTGTGGCATATGTGGGAAAGTTTTTAATCATAGCTCTAACCTTATCGTACACCAGAGAGTACACACTGGAGCAAGGCCTTACAAGTGCAGTGAATGTGGGAAAGCCTACAGCCACAAATCCACACTTGTTCAGCACGAGAGTATTCACACTGGAGAAAGGCCTTATGAGTGCAGTGAATGTGGGAAATACTTTGGTCACAAATACAGACTCATTAAACACTGGAGTGTTCACACTGGAGCAAGGCCTTATGAGTGCATTGAATGTGGGAAGTTCTTTAGCCAAAGCTCTGACCTCATTGCACACCAAAGGGTACATAATGGTGAAAAGCCTTACGTGTGCAACGAATGTGGAAAAGCCTTTAGCCACAAACATGTACTTGTTCAACACCATAGAATTCACACAGGAGAAAGGCCATATAAGTGCAGTGAATGTGGGAAGGCCTTCAGGCAAAGGGCTTCCCTCATCCGCCATTGGAAAATTCACAGTGGAGAAAGGCCTTAGTATAGGAAATATGCCATCTCCTTGTTCAACACAACTCACACCACAGAGAAGCTTCAAGAGTAGCTGTGTGTTGCCATCAGCCAGAAGTTGAACTTCATACATTCGAACATGTACCCTGAGGAGATTCTTCTGAATGTCAGCTATGTGAGAAGCATTCTGGGGCTATGTTCCATTTTCTAAATGGCCCAGGACCCTTGCTGGAGTTATATCACTGCCAGTGCCTCTGACAGAAGCCATCTATCTTTGCACTGTTCAGTCCTGCACAGTGTATAGATCACCTCAGCATGCTTCACGAGGCAGACCTTTGTGTTCGTCCTTCCCCTAGAGGGATTGTCAGTAGTCTGAGCCCATTGAGGATTCTCACACCCTCCTTTCCACCTGGCTGGTTTAAGCATGAATGTGATGAGTATGACCCAGTTTTGTCCAGGAGGATGGAATCTTTGTTCTGCTGGCCACTTGTAGAAAAAGTTTCTCTTCTTCATGGACTTTGTGAGTCTCATATGGCACTTGTGGTGGGTTTATCCAGCCTCTAAGATATCTAACCTGCAATTACCTGCCTCATATTTTTCTGGTTTTGCAACAGATGCCTTAATTTTTAGACTACCTTTAATCTTGGGGATTCTGTTCACTTTATGGGTTGGATTGAAAACAGAATTGAGCTAAGCCAGTATGAAGGGATGACCAGCTTTTGTGAGAGCTGCGATGATTTGTGTCTCAGAGATGATAGTAGGGTGGCAAAGAATAGCTCTTGTTCTAGTGTCAGCATAATTTGCATTGCTGCTTAAACTCTCTTAGAGAAGAATACCAATCTTCATGGGCCTAACCTTGTAGTCGATATGCCAAAATTATTTGTGTGACTGGGGTCACCCTAAACATTGGGTGTGTGTTGTGACAATCTCTAGAGTATCTGGGAGCAACATGAATTGGGTCCCTTGTTCCCAGAGGATTTTTCATATTCCCCAGGCCTCTTGAGTAGGCCTTGATCCCCTGGGACCTGCCCAGCTTCCTGAAGTTTATTGTTTAATTGGCAGATGTTACTGGCTGTCCTATAAAAGGCCCAGGTGGGAATTATAATTGGTACAGAGACACCGATTAATAGAGAGTTGGGAAACTGCGGCAAACTATGGGGAACTGACCCTTCTAAAGGTGTATCAGCACGTTTCCATTACTATGGCTTTGTTATAAAGGTTTACATAAATTCTCAGGACTCCCATACCTGTGTTTCCTGTGACTAAAGTCACTGTCAGAACAATTAATCTAAATATTTCATGCAATAAACTGTATATATTTGTAGTGTATGGTTTGATAAGGTTTGATACACATTTGCACCGGTAATACCAAAATTTTCCTGATTCCCTTTATAATCTCTCCTTCCCTCTCACCCATCCCTAAACAACTACTGATCTGCTGTCACTGTAGTTTTGTTTGCATTTCCTAGAATTTTATATGTAGAGAGTAATTTAATGTGTACTCTAATGTATTTGGTTTCTTTAACTGTATATAATTATTTAGTGATTCATCCTGTTGTTCCGTGTTTCAATAGTTTATTTCTTTTCATTTATACTTTTGCTAAGATTATTCCACTGTATAAAAATAGGTCCAAAGCAAGTGATCCAGGAGAGAACTCATATAATAACCAACACACAGTATCTGTCATTACCTAAACATGAAAGTGATGTGCCCTCATTTCTGATATATTCTATAGGTAACTCTGACTAATTCCAGTAAAAGGTGGAAGGGAGCTATACAAAGGTAAAAAATACAAGGAGGTAGGAATTTGTAGGGAGTTTTCTTAGACTTTGGTGACCATAGTCATATATGTTTTTCTTTACTTTTTTTTTTGAGACAGAGTCTCACTCTGTTGCCAGGGCTAGAGTGCCATGGTATTAGCCTAGCTCACAGCAACCTCAGGCTCCTGGGCTTGAGCAATCCTTCTGCCTCAGCCTCCTGAGTAGCTGGGACTACAGGCATGCGTCACCATGCCCGGCTAATTTTTTCTAGGTATTTTTAGTTGGCCAATTAATTTCTTTCTATCTTCAGTAGAGACGGGGTCTTGCTCTTGCTCAGACTGGTCTTGAACTCCTGATCTTGAGCGATCCACCCTCCTCAGCCTCCCAGAGTGCTAGAATTACAGGCATGAGCCAACACACCCGGCCTGTTTTTCTTTACTTTTTTCAGTCTTTTAATGGTGAATTACATTGATTGATTTTCAAATGTTAAACCAACCTTGCATTTCTGGGATAATCCCCATTTGGTCTTGATGTATTATTCATTTAATGTATTGTTGAATTTTTTTTTCTTTTTTCCAGATTTTTGCATCTAAGTTCATGAATGATGTTAGTGTCTGATTCTCTTTAATGCCTAGATTTGGCTTTGGTATCAGCATAATCCTGGCTTTACATAATCAGTTGGGAAGTATTCCTTGCTCTCCAAGAAATGCTCTTTCTGGAAGAGTTTTTGAAGAATTGGCACTATGTCTTCTTTAAATGTTTGGTAGAATTCACCAGGGATGCTTTCTGGGCCTGGAATTTGTTTTGTGGGAAAGTTTCTAACTACAAGTTTAATTTCCATAGTAGATAGAGGGCTGTACAAGTTATATATACATTTGTCCATCTGTCTGTTTATCTACTTACCAATCTATTTTCCATCTCTAGAATGAGTTTTGATTGTTTTTGTCAAGGAGTTTGTCCACTTCATTTAAGTAGTCAAATTTTTCAAAATATTCTCTCATTATTGTTTTAATACCTATAGAATTCATAGTGATGCCACCTCTCTTATTCCTGATACTAGTAGTGTCTATATTTGTCTTTTAATCCTGATTGGTTTAATTGTAGATTCATCAATTTTATCGATGTTGTTAAAGCACTTGGTTTCATTAATTTACCTGCTTTGTTTCTTTCTTTTTTCCCCATCCTGACCTTTACTGTTACCTTTTGCTTTTATTGGATTTCATTTCTTTCTTTTTTTTTTTCTGAGATAGTCTTACTCTGTTGCCCAGGCTAGAGTGCCATGGCATCAGCCTAGCTCACAGCAACCTCAAACTCCTGGGCTCAAGTGATCCTCCTGCCTCAGCCTCCCAAGTAGCTGGGACCACAGGCATGCACCACCATGCCCAGCTAATTTTTTCTATATATTTTTAGTTGGCCAATTCGTTTCTTTTTATTTTTAGTAGAGACAGGGTCTCTCTCTTGCTCAGGCTGGTTTCCAACTACTGACGAGTGATCCTCCTGCCTCAACCTCCCACAGTGCTAGCATTACAGGCGTGAGCCACTGCACCGGTGTCGTATGTTATTTTTTAACATGGAAGCCAGGGTCCTTCATTTATCATATCATTTGTCCTTATAGATCACTATTTGTCTGATGTTCAGTGTATAGAGAATCAGTTTTATATACTTTGTTATTTAATTTAGTTTTTCTTTCTTTTTTTTTTTTTTTTTTTGAGACAGAGTCTCACTCTGTTGCCCCTGACTAAAGTGCCATGGCATCAGCCTAGCTCACAGCAACCTCAAACTCCCGAGTAGCTGAGACTACAGGCATGCACCACCATGCCTGGCTAATTTTTTCTGGTTTTGGTAGAGACGGTGTCTCGTTCTTGCTCAGGCTAGTCTCAAACTCAGGCTAAGCTCAAACGATCCGCCCGCCTGGGCCTCCCAGAGTGTTAGGCTTACAGGCATGAGCCATCACTCCTGGCCTAGTTTTTCTTTTTCAGGAAAATTTATGAACCTCTGAATCAGAAACCTTGAATAAATTAGTAAAATTGATACACCTCCAGCCATATCAGAGAAAAAGACAAAAATCACATATTACAACTATGAGCAAGGAAAGATGGTATAGTACTAGATACTCTGAAACATCATAAATAATGTGTTATTATTTTAAACTGCTCTTTCTCAATAAATTGAAATTCAGAGAACAAAAATTTCCTGAAAGATACCAACCAACCAGGCTTACTCAAGAAGAAATAGATAATCTGAAAAATCCTCTGTTAAAGATATTTAACCACTTCGGTACAAGCATGGATGATAGTCGACAGCCACAGATGAACGTGCACAGCCGAGCGTGGACTTTAGTCAACAGCCAAAAGCTTTTACTTTTATCTCTGCAGTTGCAGTGTGTACGTTCAGCTAATAAGTTACTACAAATCTGTGACCTTTTAACAAGTCCTTAGTAGGAGTTATTATAGTTATTTTCCTAAAGCTGCCTGTGAAGTAAAACAAGCTTTCAGTGCTTTAAAGCTTTCCTCATCACACAAGAGCAAAACGGACTCGTCGTCAATGCACAGCACA
>CAUYPO010145759.1:0-22452 GCA_963574435.1 Cheirogaleus major
GCCACTGTTCTGCCACATCACGTGGCTCCCTGTCACTGCCCTTTCCTTGTCCCAGCAAGCGGGCAGGTAAAAGGGCCCAGGGGAGGGAGTTAGTGAAGCGGGAATGGACAGGTGAGCCGGGACCTTCCACCCCCGACAGCCGCATAGGAGCATAGGAACAGGTACAGGTGGGTGGGCTGATGGGGGTGCGTTTAAATTCCTTTATCATCTCAGCCTTTTCGCTGAATGTGTTTGAACTGCTGAGACCAGCTTCTCCCATGCCCTCCCTGCAGATCCTCTTCCAATGACAGGACGCAGCATGCATCTCGAAACCTCGGACCACAGAGGCAAACGCGGTCTCGGTTGTGCGCCGGAGTCCTGCGAGCAAGTACAACACTGCATTTACCTTCAGAGATAGCCACCTCCATGCTGGGTGCCCGCGAGCACGGCCAGGCCAGACACTGTGGCTGTTTGATACCGTTGCATCTTTTCCACTCAGGCGGCGTCCTCATCAGCCATGGCTCAAGACAGTCCTACGTAAATCCAGCCAGCTGAACTTCACTGCTCCGAGTCCAAACTGCATTAACTGCTGTCAGCGTCTGATCATGTGTATCTGCTCTTATATCTTCCAACAGGGGACCCGGGGAGGGTGTGTGGAGCTGAAAATTCATCGATTCTGTTCTGCCAGAAGCCTCAGAACTGAAGGAGGGCCATGCAGCCCTCAGGATGGCTCCTGCAGTTAATGGCCCTGACACCCTTTGCCTTCCACAGGAGGACACAGGATCTCTTTGTGGGAGGAAGAGGCAGGGTTATCTCACAGCCAAGCCACAGCTTGAAAACCAACCAGACTTCCAAGCTAATCTTAGATAATTCTTGAATCACTGCTGTTAATGACGTTCCCCAAACATAATTCCATTCAATCCAAGTACATCCAATATATTAATAAGCTCTACTCAGTCTTTAATGTTCTCCTCCAATTGTCATTTCTCTGATTTCAAAGTTAATTTTCTAAAAAGCTTCTCTACTTTGACCAAATAATTATTTGTTCTGTACAAATTGCTTGCACATCTATAATATTCTTTAATATAGTACCTGATATAAAAGCTGCCCCTTCAAAGGGTGATAGCCCAGCTAGAGTGACAAGTAAGCACTGTAAAATGTGCTAAGCACTGATTATAACAAAAATACATACTAAGAGCTGTGATGTATCTCAGTAGTTACTGTTTGCCTAGCCCCATGTTAAAGACTTTAGAGGCAGCATTTCAATCCATCAACAAGGCAGACCATTTCGTCCCCATTTTTTAAAATGAGAAAAATGAAGCTTAAGGCCACATAACTGGTACATGATAGAACAGAATTTGAAGCAAGATTTGTTTAATTCCATAAATTCTTTGCCTAGGCCGATATCTATAAAAGTTTTTCCAAACTCTTTTTCCAGAATTATTATAGTTTCATGCCTTAGGTTTAAGTCTGTTATCCATTGTGAATTAATTTTTGTGAGTGGTGAGAGGTCCAGATCCTGTTTCAGTCTTCTACATGTGGCTATCCAATTTTCCCAACACCATTTATTGAATAGGGATTCTTTTCTCCAGTGTACATTTTTGTCTGCTTTGTCAAAGATCAGATGGCAATATAAGGAAGGTTTTATATCTGGGTTCTCTGTTATGAGCTATTGGTCTATGTCTCTTTTCTTGTGCCAGTACCATGCTGTTTGGTTACTATAGCCTTGCAGTATGGCTTGAAGTCTGGTAAAGAGATGCTTCCCAATTTGTTCTTTTTGCTTAAGGTTGCTTTGACTATTCGGGGTCTTTTCTGGTTCCATAGGAAGTGTAGAATTATTTTTTCTAGATCTGCAAGAAATGACATTGGTATTTTAATGGGGATTGCATTGAATCTATAAATCATTTTGAGAAGTATGGATGTTTTAACAATACTGATTCCACTGATCCACTTTTTTATATTCTCTGCAATTCCTTCTTCAGAGTTTCATAGTTCTCCCTGAAGAACTATGAAACTCTACTTCTAGAGTTTTGTAGAGGTCTTTTACCTCCTCAGTTAAATATATTCCTAGGTATTTTATTTTCTTTGTTGCTATTGTGAAAGGTATTGAGTCTTGAAATTGATCCTCAGCTTGACTATTATTGGTGTATAGGAATGCTACTGCTTTGTGTACATTTATTTTTGTAACCTGAGACTTTGCTGAACTTATTTATCAATTCCAGGAGTCTCTTGGCAGAATCTTTGGGGCTTTCTAGATATGAGATCATATCATCAGCAAAGAGTGATATTTTGACCTCTCCTTTCCCCATTTGTATATCCTTTATTTCCTTCTCTTGCTTGATAGCTCTGGCTAGGACTTCTAGCAATTTGTTGAACAGAAGTGGTGATAGTGGGCACCTCTGAGTGAATGTCTGGTTCCAGTTCTAAGTGGAAATGCTTTCAATTTTTCCCCATTCAAAAACACATGTTATTCAAAAACACATGTTATCTGTGTTTTTGTCATATATGGCTTTTATAATATTGAGGTATGTTTCATCTATGCCTATTTTGTTAAGAGTTCTTATCGTGAAAGGGTGCTGAATTTTATCAATTGCTTTTTCTACATCTATGAAGAGGATCATATGGTCTTCGATTTCGCATCCATTTATATGGGAATTATGTTCTTTCTCTTAATCAGTTTTTAAAAAATTATCTGAAGAAAATCTAGGTAAGTTAGCTAATGAATAGCTGATTTTTTATTTGGTTAGTTTTAAGAAGTTTTATCAAGCTGAACTTTTAAAAATTATTTTTTCTTTTGTGGAAAGAAGATATTTGCTTTTGTTATAAGACCAAAGTAGCGCCAAGTAATAGGCAGCATCAAGCTAAATAAAGGCCTTGTGATTACTCCTTCAAAAAAAAAAAAAAGAAGAAGAAGAAGGAGAAGAAGAAAAAAGGAAGGAAGGAAAGAAGGAAGGAAGGAAGGAAGGAAGGAAGGAAGGAAGGAAGGAAGGAAGGAAGGAAGGAAAATCAACCAGACTTCCATCTGACTCTGCCCCTTAATGGCACAGTGACACTTTACTATTCTGAACCTTCACTTCCCTTCTGTAAACTGAGAATAATTCTCACTTTGCATAAGATTACATACAGACTAAAAGAAGCAAGTCTGAAAAGCAACTTGCATATTGCCTATCAAACAGTAAATTATGTTCTTAATGAAATTAAAGATAAAATTCTAAACTTAGTTATCTTAAAGATATTATTATTTATTTTGCCAGAGTTAAATTTTACTTCAGGACTCCTATAAACATTCATTCATTCATTCATTCAACAAGTATTTGCTGGGAACCAACTATGTGCCAAGTACTGTCTAGGCACCTGGGTATAGTAAGTGTCATCCTAGTAAATGTTTAACAGCCAAATGGTGCTCTGGGAGGAGATAAGGAAGCCTGGGTTTGTACTGTCTGCTGGTTCACATGGTGTAAATTCTCCCACTACAGCCAATTTCTAACTACTACAAGATGCAGAGTTGGGAAGAGATGTGCAACACTGGGCGTGTCGGTAAATAAACCATTACCAATCCCATCCCTCCCCTCAGGGGGCTTCCTTCCTGACCTCACCCCTGCAGGTTAAACAGGACCCAATACCCCTCCCTAACCAGATCTCTTATAAGGAAGTTTTCAAGGACATGGTGATTTAAAAAAAAAAAAAAAAAGTGATACAGACTTTAAATTATTTATATTATCACAATTACATTGTTTATTGTTTTGTTTTGTTTCTCTTCATGAAACATCAAACAAAACCTCAGCTCTTGCCCAAACTGTACTTAGAGGTGAAGGCCGGAAGCTCATTTAAATACAAAAACTCACCCAAGAAAAAAAAATGATGCTCCTCCAAAACTATAGCTGACTTACTCTCTTTACTCTGGTCTTGCCCAAAGCAAAGGAGACCCCACACTGAATGGGGAGGACCTTCCCTGGTTTCTTTCTCTCGGGGACCACTGAGCTGTGGCACAAGCTGTCCCAGCTCAGTGTAGGCGGAGGGCAAGAGAGACTGTGAGCTTTGTAGGTGTTTTTCCTTTCCGGAGTCTTTGTGAATGCAGGACACAGTGCAGAGGCAACCTCCCTGACCACAATCTTCCCGGTGTCGGGGTGAGTGAGGATGGGAGATAGCGGCAGGCCAGGGATGGTGAAGTTTTAGAGCTCCCAGGCCTCGGCTCTAGGACACTACACTAAATATTTCCTGGACTTTCTTTTTTAATATGAAGCAGTAAAACTTGGGGAGAAAATGAGTAGGACAGACTTGTTGCCAGGCTGGGAATTTGCAGCTCTCTGCATTTGCCACGCTCCACTTTACAAAAGTAGGCCTGGTCCCCTGTGGTTAGAGGTGGAGGGCGGTGCCGGGGGCGTGCCAGGCCTTGCAAGTGCAGCAGCTGACAGGCACACGGCCACCTGCAAGGCCTTTCCGACCGGAGCAGGCCTGAGCAAACACAGGGTATGTCCCAAAGTAAACACATCTGTCCAACATTTGGCCCCAGTCCTCTGCCACTTGGACTCGTAAGAAACAAATATCTACCAGTAATTGTTCCATTCTACTCAGCCTGCAATGAAGTCCTTTAGCCACAACTGTGGCTTGCGGCATCCAAGTCTGTGGACGTGCAAATCACGGTGAGATTAAACACACCGTGCTGTGCCGGGCGCAGACTTGAAGAGGGGAAAAGGGAAACCAGGAGACGCGATGTGCCCATTTCTACTGCCGGAGGCCTGGGGAGACTCCAGCGCAGCCTGCACCGCCCCCAGCCCCGGAATCTTATGCTAACTGGAGACCAGCAACAAGCAGGGGTAGCCCCTCAGCAAGGCCGGTTGACACCTGGTGACCTCACCCCGTCTTGGGTAGTTCTGCACAGTCAGTGGGAGTCTGGGGTATCCGAGTTGGACGGGCTGGACTCAAATTCTGGCCCCTTATGTACTTGCTCCACAACCTTGGGCCAGTTGCTAGGAAGATTAGGTAAACTACTGTGTGCAGCGTAGAATCCAGAGCAGTGCAGCACCGGATATGCACTATATATGCACTATATATGTATTATATATTGTATATATATAATATATATTGTGTATATATATGTATTATATATGTATACCATATATGCACTATATATGTATTAGCTACTTTACGGAAGATTGTGGAAGAATTTCAACCAGGGTGTTGTTGGGTAGCCTTCAACAGGATGCTGAAATTACCGGGCTTATTTGATTCTACAGGGTGTGCATGTTTGCTTGTCATTGACTAGACTATTTTACAACTCTGTAGAGATACAGGTTGATTTGTAGAAAACTGAGAGTTGTGCAAATAATTCCTGCCCATGGAAATTCACCTTGTGTCTCATGGAAGACCATTGATCATCACCCTGTAGATATGGAGCAATTTTGCATCCATATCCGTTGGTGAATCATTTCAGCACTCCTTAACTGACTGCCAGTGTGTGGTTCTTTGAGTTCTCTGGTGAACCAGTTGTAATAATATCATAATGATTTCTTCATTAATTAACACGTCAAATGAAATTTTTGACTTGTGCTGATTTTATATTTGTAGAAGAGTCATGATCTTCATCTCTTTGAAAGTTTACTCTTTGTTTACTCTTTAACAGTATCATCATCATCACCATCATTTCCTGTTACTCATTCACTCACTCATTCAACAAATATTGTTGAGTGACCAGCACATACCATGCACTGTGGGCTTCCTCAATTTCTACAATACTTCAGCTGCACAGATCTTGGAATTTGGTGTTGAAAAGCTACTATCTGCCTCATGGTATTTTAGGCATAAATGTTTTCGTGAAGACTTGGTACTAACCACATTGTTCAGATACAGGTATGGCCTTTGAACGTTCTTCTAACAATCAGAAAGAGCTGTCCTATTTTTTCCAGATACACAATATGTTTCATCATCATTTCACTTTTTCTACCCTAGCCATTTTTATTTGAACTGAGTGCCCATTTTCATAGCCTACACTGACCAATAGGGAAGATGCCTCTCTACTACAGAGAGATCTTCTAACAGTACTAGCACCTAAGAGAGCATATTGAGAGCATTAAATTGCTTTTAGATAAAAGAGACCCAACAAGGGGTCACTAGTCCATTTGATCCCACAACATTTCAAACATGTAAGTGAAAAGAAAGTGCACACCACGGAAACCCGGCGTCAGGGACTCAGTGATAGCTTTGGTTCCCTTGTCAACTCGGATTTCACAGGTAAGCTAAAATTAGCCCGAACTTGCCTTTGCCATCCAAGTTCATCGAAATAGGAAAACCAGGGGGTCTGGGGAGGGGTACCGCCTTAAGAGTGAGCCTTTCACCTTTTATAATGTAACATAGCCCTACTCTAAGGCTGTCTTTGTGTCTTACCATCATCCGGAAGAAATCGGCTGATCTATCAGTTCCCTGACTTAAAGACCGTGTCCCATCGGGGAGACACAGAGGGCCCGGACGCGGGCACCACACCTGAGATAGATCAGGTGGGACGTCCCCGTCAGACATCCTCCTAAACACACCCTGACCCTCGGGCACTGTAAATGCTCATCCTCGTGGGGTTATTTTAAATCAAAGGCCAGCACGCCCACAGCTGCACAAGTAAGAAACGCCTAAGAAAATAAATACTAGTTAGAGGGTGATTTAATGCAGCTAACTGCAGTGGGTGGAGGCTGGAGGCAGTAGCTTTTAACAAGTTTTATTTGAAAGACTAACTCGTGTGGTTGTCACGACAGTTGTGTTTGTGGCTGGGCTTGCGCTGCTGGCAGATGGAAACCTGGCAGCATTCCCTAACTCACGCAGACGCCCCACGGAAGGGGTGACCCGGCCACGCAGTGCCAACGTCCACCTTACACAAACAAGTCTCCCCTGGTCAATAAACAGAGCATTTTAGGGCTGCCCTGGTCAAAACACTAGCATAAATAGTCAGCTGTTCCTCCCTTTCCGTCTCTGTTCACCCTCTGAGAACTCATTAAAAAATAAAAATGCTTCTGTAGAGAATCACTGCCTGAAAAAGAGAAAAGGGAATGTTTTGCAAATATCCCTATCTGCAAATGGCCTCTCTGGTCACCGAGTCATCTACCACGTTAGTCAGTCAGGATCGCCAGGCAAGGAAGAGAAGCTGACGGGCCACTACGATGGCAATATGGCATTTAGGAAAGCTAGTGTCAGAAGAGAATCTACCATCCCACCCCGGACTTGGGGAGATCGGTTTTAGAGAACTGCTTTGCAGTTCAAAAACAAACCAAAAAACCCTGTGGAAAAAAGCTCTCTATTTCATACTTAAGCCTCAAGTTTGCTTTAAAGGAAGCAAAACTTCTTGAACTTTGCTGCATTTTAAAACAGAACATTATGACACATGGAGACATACACCCAAACAGAATCCACCAGCCAGCAGTGGAAACAGGAGGGAACACCCAGGAGCGAGTTCTGGGAACTCCTGGTACCGCGTATGCAAATCACCTTGCAGGCAGCTGCAGGCCGTTCCCAGAGGCCACGTTTCTGTCTCCGTGGCAGCTCTACCTTCCCCCAGGTGACTGACCACTGCCTCTGTCTCTGGACCAGAGACCTGGGGGGTCAGATCTTCCTTGATCCTCTCTTATTAGAAAAAGGCAGAACTGTCAGGGAACACTGTGTATGCATTCTCAGTGAATCTCTGTGGGAAGATAATAATCATTCTTTTTTTTTTTTTTTTCCTTTTGAATAGTTTTGGGTAATTTGTAGAATGACAATACAACCCATTGGAACAAATGACTTTTCAAATCGTTCCCAAGTACTCCACCTACATATTCAGAGACCAAATAGCTTCGCCCAAAGAATTCGGTGAGTTTAAACAGCTTCTCGAGATGAAATTTGTGAAGGATTTCTCCTTCAGCACAGAAGTTTCCCTTCCTGGGCAGCCAACCTGCAAATAATGAGATTTCCTGGGAAATCTACCAGTGAATGTTGCTTTCTAAATCAGTCGCAAAAGAAAAATTATTCCAGCACAAAGGGAGAGGGGAATCAATTGCTCTAATTCCTACGTATGGTTTAAATATTTGCCAACAAAAATAAAGACCGGGTTACAGTAAAGGAACACTTTACCCTTGTCATTCGTGCGTGGTAACTTACCTGCGTCTGCACGTGGTCTCTCGGTGCGGTTCTCTGCACACAGGCTGGACGCCGGCCAGCACGGGGTCAATGGGCTTGCCTGGCTCCGGCTCTGGGACATGAGGACTGTCGTGACCTAAACTGATGCACGTTTTGTAAAAGTCTGCAGAATGTGTGGCAGCTCTGGGGACCCAGCAGATCCAGGGGTCGGGAGGGGGGAGGTCAGGCTGTGGTTGGCTCCTGGCTCCCTCTCTGTAAGGGTCACCTGCGGTTGGCTGAGTCCCAAGACTAAGTCACTCTTCTCCAGAGACCCCCCCCCCCTCCAGGTAATGCCCCTTCCCTTGCCTTTGTTTCTGGGGTTGATAAGAGACTGCATTTCTGGAAGCATGCCCTTCTCTGCTCTGCAGGCTTCATGACACCCTGCCCATGCTTTGCAATTATCTTCTTATGAAATCATCCTCGAATTATCCTAACTTGAGCATGTCACCTAGTTGCTGCATGGACCCTCACTGAGACAGCCCTGGGACTCCACTGGTCCTTAACCTGGGCTCTGTGGGCCCCCTCCTTAAAGCAGTCTATCCATAGAAGTTTATTTCAAAGTAAATGGTTTCCATTGTAACTCTCTGTAATTTACTTTATGCATTTAAAGTTATTTTTCTGTGAAGGGGTCCTTAGGCGTTACCGGACTGGCAAAGCAGTCCTTGGCATGACGACAAAGGAAACCGTGGAGCAGAGTGCGTACACACCTGCTTTGCTCTCTTCCCTCGACTGCTCTGTGCTGAAGATAGTGTGTAATGGAATCCACTGGCACTTTCGGGAAGGCAGAGGAAGATTCCTGTCCCCTTCACATGCCCTTTTCTCAGTAAGCCTCCAGGTATAAACCCCTCGTGTTACCCCAAGACATAGCTTTCAAACAGGTTGAAAGAGTAAAGACGTGAAAACTATTTTCCCAGGTATCAAGAGAAGTAAGTGGGTTCTACTTCCCTGGGAGGAAGGTGTGGCCATCTCTTTGTACCTGGTTCTCTCTGTGTCTCTGTCTCTGTCTTTGTCTCTTAGGGGCGTGTAAGTGTGTACCTGTGCACATGTGTTTGGACGAGGAATATAAAGCCCGGGCTTAACCGTCCCCACAAGGACGAAACCTGCCCTGGCCTCACTGTCTCTCTCCCACTTGACTCAGTGCATCCAGGAGGCGATACTTCGGGCATGACAGAACCCTCCTGGGACCGGCCCAGCCTCCTCTTTCTCCTCTTTCCAAGTTCTCTTCTCTGACACGGCTACGTCTATAGGCCTGGGAAGCAGCACCCTGGTCTCCAGATCCTCCCCCAGACAAGAAGGATCTTAATAAATCTTCTCGGCCATTTCCATGCTCTGATCTAGGCCAAATGGTTGTGCTCTCTCCTCTCCTCTGGCTCCCACGGGCAGACCTACCCCCGCCTCTCCGTGCAGGGACTGGACGGATGAGAGGCAGAGCTGGCCTGAGGGGCGGCTGCAGATGCACCAGCACCTGAGAACTGTTCTGCTCATTCAGGACAACTGTCAAATGTCGCTCTCCGGGGTGTTCCACCTGGCCCGCCGGGACTGGCAACGTGGGGGCTGAAGGCGCCGTTGGTATGAAAAGTTAAATCATTTGCCTTCTTCTCTGTACAGACACCTGGTTTGATGAGGTGACTTATCAAGGGGAATGTTCCATATTTCAGGATTCTCTTGCCAAATATCACTGATATTACCCTGGTGGTTTTCACCATAATCAGCATCTGACTCAAGACTATCTATACTGTGAGGAATCCCTCACCACGGACCAAGTAATTAACACTGAATAAGAAGATGAACTAACAACTAGAGCACACAAAGTAAATACAATTGCCAATCAGGACAAGAAAGTTTTCACAATGATGTGAAAACGAAGAGGTGACACCCCGCAGGTCAGAACAGGACGGGCAGGGTTTGTGACTGAGCCCTAATGGCATTGGTGAACAAGAGCAGGTGATACGCAGGACGAGGAATTGATGATTATAAACTGATCTATAATCGAAAACTGAATTTACAGCTAGCATGAGTTTTATAGAAAAAATAATCCGAAAAGTAGAAAAGACTCAGGTGAGCTGTATAAAACCTACACAATCTTAGGGAAGACTACACAATCCTACACAATCCTAGCAAAGACTAGACACACAGCACACAGGGAGGATAAAGACAAGTCCGACAGCTGAAGAGCAACTAGCGGGACGGGAAGATGTCCGAATGCATCGCAACGCCAGACACACCTGGACCACACAGCATCGCAGGCTCAAGGTGCACGAAGCGAGCATGCCCGAAAATTATTTTAATTTTTTAACAAACAATTGCCTTTCCTTCTTATCTTTGGCTTACACGGTGCTAAAGTTGTTTGTTAAAGGCTAGGGATTTTGCAGGGACTAACCTACTGCCAATTATAAGAACTTGCGTGGGAAATGATGGATTGTAAAAAAAGAAATCACTGGACCAATATTTTAATATAGTCGTTATTAAAAGAAACTGTTTTCTAGGCTGATAAACAAGTGCTCACATTCTTGTGCCTCAGAGAATTCCTTTTGAAAATGTGAGTTTGCGATAGGAGGGACCAGGAGAGTGACCCTGTGGAAAGGGGGCTGCCTGGGCTGTCCCGCCCCCAGTGCTGCCGTCTCCCCGACGTGAGGGGAGACACACAGACTTGCAGAGCTGGCAGGTGCTTTGCATCCCCACCATCCGTTCATCCTCCACATGCCACCGAGGCCGCACACACTGGTTTAGCTCAGACAAGTTGCTTCCCCTCTCTGAGCCTCCGTAGGCTCCTCCCTCTGACACCTGCCCGGGAGACTTACTTGGAGATGTGCCTCTTCTGCTCAGCCCTTCCCGCAGCCTCCGTCCCCCACATCTAAGCTCATCATTCACTGTGCTTCCCTGGTCGAAGCCACAGGCTCAGGGCTGAGCAACGGACCCAGCTGCAGCTCTGGCGTCTTGCTGCAGTTGACAGCAAAGAGACTTCTCTTCGTCACTGGGATGAGCCAGGTTTTACCACGGAACAGCTGCCCCAGGGGACAGAACCACTGCAGGAGAAGCAAAGCCGAGAGGCGGGGGAGGGAATCCGCGTCACGGTGATTGCGTCTGAGCTACAGATGAAGCTGGAACCGCCACTGCGCCTCTCTGTGATGTGAGCCGGCGTGTTTCCTGTTCCTGTTTGAGCCGGTATGCGCTGGGTTTTCTGTCACTTGCAGCACAGAGTCCTGGTTGAAAGCTGTTGAGAAAATTACGTAACACAAGCTTAGATGACACTTAGTATATAGTACCTGTGTCTGAGCAAATTGTCATTAAATGATGGTCATTTCTATTATTGTTCCTAATGCTGACCAAAACACAGGGGGAACAAATCTTCTACCATCTCCCTAGTTAAGTGATGATAAAATTGGACCATATCAAATCAAATATTTTATAAGACTCCAAGGCATGGAAGTATAAAAGAAGAAAATACACTGCCGGTTACAAAGTCTGTAATCCTAGATAAATGTCTGCTCACCTAGTTGGGTTTATGAGACATCTAAATGGGTAACGTTCTCATCTAAACTTATTTGGGTTAGAAGCTAAATAAACACCCCCGAGTTTCCAGTCTGAGGTGTTCTTGGGCAGTCATCCTGTCTGTGGGGGACCTCAGTTCCCCTAAGCCTGGCTACGGGTCTATGGGCCATCGTTTCCTCCTCTGAGCCATGCACTGTTACAACACGGACACCTCCCTGGTCCTCCCTGCACCCTTCCTGCTGCCTGGCTCTCAGGATAATGATACCCTTCTAGAAGCTTCTGAACTTCATGCCTTCAAGTGCTGAGTTTAGAGCCTCTTTCTTCACCCCCCACTGAGCTGACTATGGTTGGGGCCTTTAACAAGATTTCCCTCGTCCTCATGCTTTGTCGAGTTTTAGGGCTGGTCCCACTTCTCACTAGCAGTGAAAAGCTCACTAGCAGCCATGAAGCGCCGACAGCCGGTGGAACCATCTAACTCGTCCATCCGACAGGTGCTTACCCAGGGTCCCCACCGACTCAGGGCTGCGCTGGGCACCTGGAGCTGGTCCCTGATGATGACTCTGCCTCCCAGGCACTGACTACTGAATCAGAGAAACTCATTTGAAAAGATTAAAATTTAAATTTAAAAAGCCAACAAATGCAGCGGAGTAGGGGCTCTTGACCCCAGGCTGCTTGTCAGACTCTCCTGGAGAGCTTTAAAGGAAACTCGCTGAACAAGCCGGGTCTCAGACGAGGGACGCCAGTCAGCAGCCACCAGTGACACAGTGACACCTCTGGGTGCCTTCTGAGGGCCGCTCAAACACAGCTGCAGGTTTGGGCAAACGTCTGAATGACTCACCATGAGTCCTTCGTAAATTCCATTATTTAATAATTGAAGCACTTTCTTTTGTTTGTATTTACTTGAATGTTCTCCAAGTGATAAATTTAATCCAGTAGTTCAATTTTTGTAATTGATTTTTAATTTATTTTTGAAAAATTCCTCCAGTAACTCAGATGAAAAACCTCATCAATCTGGCATCTACCTAAAATCTAATTCATTAAGAAGCCTTCTGTAGAGAACCATGATTTAATATCTGCAATGCAACCTTCCCATCGTGCTGCAGAAGTCAGTAAATCTCATGTAATTTATTGAAAAGACGCTATAACTAAATGTTTGTTACACCATTACATTCACACAGACTTCTTCACGGAACCAGTGTGTTGCCCACTTAAAATTTTTTTTGTCTATTTATATGCATATATGACATATTTTCTCTAAACAAGAACTCATTTTATGGCCAATTTATAAAGCCATTTAAAACATTATTTTTATCACATTTAATGAAAACAATTACATCTAACTGCACAGAAGGGATGAAAAAAAACAATCAAGTGAAATATTATAGTCATAAAAACCCTGAAGTGATGTCTGAAATCAGCTTGAAATAAAAAATGTTAGCGTCCTATATTTTAAAACCTGTTATAGTAGCAGAAGATTTTCAAATCTAATTTAACACAGATGCACAACCACATTATAAGTACCCCCAGAGAAAGGTCAATGTGACTACATTCATGACTTTAAGAACTCTTACAGAAATATTCATTTTTGTGGAAGGTGGCCCTTTTTCTCATGCATATGGAAACCTGTCTATATACATTAAAGTGACTAAACATAAGCACGATCCACAAAGGGGTCATCTGGCAGTTTGAGCAAGAAATGCATTTTCTCTACACCTTGGGTTATATGTCTCCATGAGCTGGCCCCTTTGATTTGATTTCCATCATGTAAAACGTTAAAGTTTCTGAAAGATTGAAGAATACAACAAGCTTTATACCAGGACAATGCCAACTACTTAGACATTTGCATGTTGGATCTACTTACTCCTAGCAATGTGCAACCTAGGAGGCAGCCACATCCTCTCCTTCTCCCGGTAGACTGTCCTGGAGCCCGACTTGTCTCCCCAAATCACCAATCAAGGTATTTTTCTTAACAAAAGACCATCTTTTTCAGATTCGTACATATATGAATATGAATATATAAATGGTTTTAGCATGAGATATATAACTTTAGCTTTGGATATGTAAAAAATTTTAGATTTATATAATTTTATATTTACATAATTTTAAGTATCTCTATAACATATATGTTTTGAATAATGAATGAATAAGACATTATCAGCCTAATTCCCCACCAAGTATGGGCAGAGAAATGCTTGTACTCTCAAGAACATATCTAGGACACTATGCAGACCTAACTTTAAAAAATTAAAGATTAATAAATTATTCTTTTTTTAATCTTTGAAGATATGGAATTTCATAGCATTCTCAGCAAAGAAAATTTAGCCAACCCTTCCATATTGAACTCTGATAATATGTAAGATTAACTTAAACCAACAAAGATTTTAGCCTAATAACGAAAGTGCCCACAAAACCTTAACTCACGGGTGTGTTAATGCTCTTGCTTGGACATCAGCTTCTGCTGGGTCTTCAGCTGAAATAGGCCAGAGAGAAATTCTATAGAAATGTAGGGTTTTAGCAAGCTGGAAAAAGAAAAGAAATTTTCTTTTAAAGAAGAAAATTTACATTGAAACACCTTTGTAGAACTTTCTTTCTATCTCAAGAAATGTGCAAAATATGCGTCTTTTATAAAAAAAATTGTGAACAGCCAACCGACTTGATGGAGAATAGGTTAGTTCGCAGTAAAATCTATTCTTTTTTTTGTACCTCTTACAGATCAAAGGTGATCCAAAATGGGTTCTGTTTTATGTGTACTTTTATTTAAAGTAAGTGTTTAAACTATAACCATCAAACTAACAATCGGTAACTCGATATCTACTGCTCTGGGGAGAACAGAGATATTTTGATGCTTACAGCAGCTTTTACCCACATTTAAGAGGCTACGGAGTCCAATAAGCGTGTGCCGTCTGTAATCCATTACTGATACACGCTACACACGATAAGGGTTAACGGCGCAGTCTGTCGAGCAATATAAAATAATTTCACATGATTTTATCCAGAGAGAAGTACAAATGTGCCACACTGCTTTTCAGAAATAAAATAAAATAAAATAAACATTACGATATGTTCGCAATATTCTCAAATGCCTGAGAAGAACCCAGTTGGAAAACAAGTCTCAGACGCACAGGATTAGGACTCGGGGGTTGCTGGCCCTCTGGACTTCCTTCAGATAACGAGTCTGTTGGAAAACACAACTCTGCAGAAAGGAGGATCCCCTCAGCCTAGAGCTTGCTATGGAGCTCTGGAAACGTCCCCATCCCAGACCTGTTTCTATAAAGGTCAGTCATCAGACTGCTGGCTGTGAACACAGACGGAGGGAGCGCTGAGCTCCGAGCAGCAAGCCTGGAAGCGCAGACACATCCTCACACCCAGACCTCTTTGCCAAACAGCTTACACGCATCACAGCGCCACTCCGGCCTGTTCTGCTCCTTTAATCTTTGCTGGGCTTTTCAAAACAAGAAAAACCAAACATCTCCGTTCTTGAGTTTTCTGAAATTCTTTGTGACTCAACACCTGTTAAGAGAGAAAGGAATGCTTATACCTGTTGGTGGGACTGCCACTTAGTACAGCCTCTATGGAAAACAGCATGGGCATTCTCAAAGAGCTAACGGCAGACCTGCCACTCGATCCAGCAATCCCACTGTTGGGTACCTGCCCAAAGGAAAGGAAACTTTTCATCCAAAAGACACCTGAATGTTTACTGCAGCACAATTCACAATTGCAAAGATGTGGAATAAACCCAAGTGCCCATGAATTCACAAGTAGATAAATAAAATGTAATATATATATATAAAATAACCAACAAAGATTTTAGCCTAATAACGAAAGTATCCACAAAACCTTAACTCAGGGGTGTGTTAATGCTCTTGCATTGGATATCAGCTTCCATTGTGTCTTCAGCTGAAATAGGCCAGAGGGAAATTCTGTAGAAATGTAGAATTTTATATATACACACACATACACACACACCATGGGGTATTACTCTGCCATAAAAAAGATGGATTAATACTTTCTGTAACAATCTGGATGGAACTGGAGACCATTCTCCTAAGTGAAGTATCTCAAGAATGGAAAAACAACCACCACCTGTACTCATTATTAAATTAGAACGAACTGATGAGTACACATGTACACAGAGAAAAGTAAAACTGGAAATCACCCAGGGGGAAGGGGGAGGATGGGAAGGGCAAAAACCTACCTAATGGGGTACAGTGAACACTATCTGGGGGGATGGGCACACCTATAGCCGAGACTCAAGCATTACAAAAGCAATCCATGTAACCTAAAACATCTGTACCCCCTTAATATTTTGAAATAAAAAAATAAAAATAAAAAAGAACATTTGATGGAAAAAAATGAATAAGCATCTTATTTTTCTCTGAATGGTTCTCATGCCTCCCCTTGCCCCCACCCCCGAAGCATACACATGGCACACTCCTCTCTGCGCCCACGTAAGTAGCTACCATCAATACACAGCCCCGCCGTGTCTCCTCTGTTTTCCTGCACCACGATTCCTGGCCACTTTCCTTGTCTCTTCCACCCTCTCCAACAGCTGGGCGGACAGCCAAGATCTTTGCCATTTTAGTGGCTCAAGGAGTCTACCAGATAGTGTTCAGACTGGAGGGATGACCTCACAGGGAATTTATTTTTCCTTTTGGAGCTACATTTTGTGAGTCGGACACAGACTGATGCATTTTCTAAGTCAGGCCAACGGAACCGGAGCTATTGAACCAGAGGTGAAGTCTCTGACAGCGTTCCATAGCTCCAGAGAACCTGTGAAGGGGAAAAAAACTGCTTGAAGTTGGATTGACCTTCATCTGAAAATGACACATGCATGCTACCCTGCACACCTCCATCAGACATGCTGACACAACGGCTGAAACCTTAAACACGCCGAAGTCAATAAATGGGAAGTTATGGATTTCACAGCAGCCGTAACTCACAAGTCGGTAGCATTTTCCACCCCTGCAATCAGTGTTAAGTTTAGCAGCGTGATGCAAATGCAGTGTGGCCAAGGGAGCCACCTCCTTCCCTGACTTAATTCTCCACTTCCAACCATTGGGCCCATCATGGTATTCACCATGCAAATAACACTTGTTAAGTCCCTTTTAGCCAAAAGAACAAATCAGTCCATAAAGAAGCGAACGCCCACACGGATAACCTCTGGCAGGTAATCCAGGAGCTGAATGACTCTGCACCCCAGACAGAAGCTCAGAGTTCTCCAACTCACAGGCCACTTTGCTTCAAACCCCCACGTGTGGTTTGAGTTTTCCTCCTCAGTAAACATGTGGGAAAGCTGAAGCGCAAACGGCACACCGGGACATTCGGGCTAGTTAAGTCGACTTGTTTATAGATCTTTGAAGTTTTATGGACTTTCCAGGTATCATCTCAGGCACTGAATCGAGAGTTTCGCCAGAAACATAAAACATCAGTAATAGAAAAGTTTACAGTTTGTAGCCTGATACTTTAACTGCTTATAAATATTATAGTCTTTTTTTTTTTTTATCAGTAGCAAGTTGGTAGCTGATAACATTTTCAATGAGTTCTGAAGTTTCTTTATAAAAGTACCTAATCTCAAGCCTGGATATTGAGTTCTACCTGAGTGGAGCAAAGAGGCCACACTCTTTCCAGGGAAAATAGCATTTTCCCTCTCCGCCAACTCCCATGAAGTATCTGAAAAGTTATGAGCTACCTTTGGAATTCCTAGACTCATTCCTCCTAAGTCCTGACGGCAGCCCAGGCCCATTTTACAGGAGGGTTGATTGAGACAGCAAGGGCTACAGTCCCAAGGTAGGAACACCTGTGGGTGACCGGTCGGGCTCACGGCCAGCACATGTGGCGTTGCTGAATGAAGCAGAAAAGGCGCCCCTCCGACAAGCCAGGTAGAAAAAAGTGTCCCCACTGGATATTCTAATTTAAGTTATTCCTCCCTTGCCATGGCCCGAGGCCAGGCGAAACCAGCCGGTAAGCCTTGGGCTGATGTGGGCATGGCCAATCTCAAAACCCAGGTGCCTTTGTGCAGAGCGTGACCTGAGCAGCCGGACGAGGCGACCTTGGTCGTAGAGCAACAGCTATGGCCAAGCCACAGAGGCGTTTGAACGTGGCTCAAAGGTTGGACTCGATCATGTCCAGCTTTAAAATCTACTACTGTGTCACCTGGAGACACACCTAGAGTCTATCTCTGTCATCTTCAATCCCCTCATAGGTGAATTTGGCATGACATTAACATTTCACAATTTTGAGTTTACGATATATTCAAAGTCCTTAGCACAGTGGCTGGCCCACGTTAAGTGTTCAATACCCTGTGGTTTAGTGGAGTGATCCCGGTTTAGGAGACAGGAACCCTCTGTTCTCTACAAATGTGTGACCATAATTATCTTTTTACGCTTTAATTTCTTGACCTTTATCTCACGAGGATGCTGAAGTGATCAGAAATAAATAAATTTGCAAAAAAAAATAAAATTCTATGCCACTGTGTTAAAAGCTCAGACAGGCTGTGTTCAGGCAGCATTGGAGCAAAGACTCCACGAAGTGACCAGGCCCCCGAGGCTCTTTCTGACCCCTCGGTCCAGAAACACCCCACACACTCTCTCTGCCTCCTCTGTTTCTGGAGCTGCCCATCATGGAAGCAGGAACAGAAATGGCTTTCACACCGTATGTCCTATGTGTTTCTGAGTCCTCACACTGTTATCTTTGAAAATAATTATGCGCATCAGAAGTTTTATAGTGAGAATACCAATAAATAAGTTTAGACTACAGGTTTACCCAAAGAAGGCAAAAGAGAACCCGGGGTAAAAAGATAACTGATTTTTCAGGAAGAAACATCCAGGTTCATTCTGGCAAGGGCAGTGGTTTCTCCAGACGAAAACAGCACTGTTGGGGTGGTTCACTGCAATTAGCAGACCCGTTCAGTTCTGTTCTGCTACGTCGGAGAGAAAGTCCTCACCCAGAAAGCTGGTGAGTATTGATGACGGCTCAGGAGCGCTCACGCCTGACCTGGTGGGGCTTTCACGTGATTCACTCGCAGCTGTAAAATGTCCCATGATGCAGAGCAAGATCTGGAAGAGTTGCAGACGGAGAGGAATGTGTTAGGAACACAGCCGTGATCCTCGGTTGGGATACATGTTTTACAACATGCACCTTCGTTGACAGTAGGAACACTTAGAAGGTCTCCTAAATTGCTTACAGACAATAAAGGAGGCCTAAATTGTCCCTTTTTTCTTGTTATGATTTCATAGAAACTTAACAAAAAGATTACTTTTTGTTCATTATTCCTACCCTGATGCATTCTGCAGACTTGGGGTGGTACTACTCCTTCTAGACCTCTCCATCCTCTGACAATTAGGCAAAACTCCTTTCCCTGTTTTTCTCCTCTTCTATGAGACAGGAGAGGACAGGCTGGAGATGGAATGGGAGAGTCTGACCTGAGAGCCAAGACGGGGTTGCTGGAGCAACCCAAAAACCGTGTGCAATGTCAGTGGGCTTACAGAGCAATACACACGCCTGATCCGTATCTCCGGTGGCCCAGACAAGTGATAAAGTCCCAATACACCTTCTCTGAGCCTTGCAGGGTCCAGAGGCCAGAAATCTGTAACTGCATTACTGATAAACCAGCTTATTAATTTAAAACGTCATGAAAACTAAGTGGGGATTCCTTCCTGTGTGTCCCCATCAGCATTAGGTTTATATCACTAAACTATTTCCGCATTCTGCTGGCTGGCTTTGGGACATTCTCTATGTCTGGAACTCGATTATTTTCTTTATTAATTTTTTTGCTTTCAACAGACTTTTCTGAACAGATACATGTGTTAAGCAGAGGACTAAGCATTAGAGAGGAAAAGAACAAGGAGGATGACTAGCACTACATACTAATATTCTGGGGCCCACAATTACAAAGACAGAGAAAGAATTTGAAAAAACACACAGTTCTGCCTTTGATGCTCACAGTGGTGGTTATATGTAAGCGTGAAACACACTAAAGCCAGGTGTCATGCCAAGCACCATAACAAAGGTAGAAACAAAGTTTTGTGTGAACTTCCAAGGTAGAAAGCAACTAATTCAGAGGTGCAGGCAGGACTTTACATCAGAGGTGACATGTGGCTACATTCATTTTCAGGTACAGAAAAAAGAATTACTCACCGCAACCAAGTGGGAACTTGTTCTAGATATGCAAGACCAGTCCAACATTTGAGAATCAATTAGTATAATCCATCACATAAACAAGAAATATCCTACGATTACACAATAGATGAAGAAAAGGCATTTGACAAAATCTAACAACCATTAATGATAAAATGAGGTGCGAGGAAACGTTTGAGGTTGATGAGAAGGTTCATTATGCCGACCATGGGGAAGACTTCATGGTAGTATATTGTCAAAAGCTATCACATTTTACACTCGATAAAGCAAAAATGTAAGCGATTAATCCAGCCAGTACCCTAACTTCTCAGTGGTTTACTTGTCTGCCTCCACTTCCCCTCAGCAGCCCCTCCAAGGGCTATGGCCTACTCTTAGCCAAGCTCTTCCTGTTCTGAAATCTCGAACCTGATGCCTTGCTTCAGCCACACAGCCTCTCATTCCCACCTGCTCTTTCTCTCATCCTCAGGACTTCTAGCCTTCAACCACTTCAAGGTGTGCATTCCATAATACTGGCATTTCACAATTTTTCCAAACTTTTTTTTTCCCCTGATCTAGATCATCCTTCTTAACTCCCTCCACAAGAGTGTGTGAGGACACAGATGCTGTAGGAAGACGCCCCCCTCCCACTCCCCAGACTCCTGCATACTGTGGGGAGTGTCTGCAGACGCTGTTACCTTACAGCTTAGACTTCACGGTCTAACACCTCAATCCAGTTGTATTAGTTACAAATTTCTTGTGTCTTATTTCACTTCAAAATCTCTTACCCCTAGTTCTGCCTTTGCACTTACTTTGTAAATTCTGAGTTTTGATTTGCCAGTCTTTCCTCATATCTACACAAGGGCTGCTGAGTGCGAATGGGGGAAAAATTCACACAGTTGGAAAGATGGGTGTGAACACTGGACCTTCCTCTAACCGGCGCCCTCCCCTCCCATTTCAGAGACGGCAGCTCCGCTCACAATTACTCAGCCCACACGACCCTTGCGAGTCTCCCTTGTGTTCTCTCCCTTTCACTACGCTCCACCTACAGCGCATCAGGAAATGCTGCAGGCTCCGCCGCGCACATTCATTGCAAATCCAACCACTGCTAGCCACTTCCAGTACCGCCATTTGGTCCCGGCCTCTGTCTCCTCTCACCTTGATCGTGGCCGTGGCCTCCCATCTGGTCTCCTTGCTCCTTCACTCCTCCTCTGTGCCATCTACTCACCACACGCCAGCCAGAGAAACCTTCTCAATATGTGAGCAAGCTCATGCCCTTTTGCCGGAAACCCTGCGATGCTCCCGTCTTATCCACAGGAAAAGCCCAAGTGCCTACGTGGCCTGCGCTTCCCCCTGGGATCTTCTTTGACCTCACCCCCTACCCACCCACCCACCCCCACCACACTGCCCTGGCGTCCCTTGAGGAAGCCCAACACAGTCGTGCCCGAGCCCGGATGCTCTGCTCTCCGATGTCCACGTGCCTGACCCATCCCTCCGTCAAGACCCTGCTCAGATGTGACCGTCCCACACGAGCCCTGCTCCTGCTGGTGCACACGGCCCCCAGCCCACCTGCTCAGTGTTCTCTCCTCCTCCCATGCTGCTTGTCGCCCACCACAAACTGTACGGCTTCCCCAGCTCTTCTGCTTCTTGCAGCCTCCCCTCATAGCATCTGATTGTTCTATCCATGCATCTCAGGCGGTGCAAACAAGTGCTTGGCACATACTGAGTATTAATATATGATTAACGTGCTGAATGAATGGATGAACTGTTGGCGCTCCGTAGATACGCTGATGCATAAAACAATGAGTTGTGGAGTCAAAATGTTGGGCTCAAGCCCTCCTCCGTCATCATATTTAATCTCCGTGCCTCAGTTTCCTCCTCTGTAACCTGGGGGGATTATTGTACTTAACTTATCAAGTTATTATGAGGATTAAAGGAGCTAATACAGTGGAAGTGATTACAATTCCGACTGGAACGCAGTAAGCATTCAGCAAATGTCGGCTATTCCCTCCATTCACAATGCTGCATGCATCCTCGAGCCCCCGTCCCACACTCCCGACAAACGAACGTGCCCTGCTCAACAGAAACAAATACGGTGCATCGAGAAAGAGCTCTTTTCTCTCGCCTTTAAAACACGTTCACGCCTGCACCCGTCTTTCCTTACTCTCTCTCTGTCCCAGTGAAGGAGGCGGCCTTCTCCCTGTGCCCTGCTGTCACTCGCGCTCTGCCGCCTCCCCTCAGCGCCCCACGGCCGCATTCCACCTCGGTTCCCTTTTTGTCTTCACACTTTGTATTTCTACTGAATTTCCCTGTCAACACACTCACACACACACACACACACTCACACACACTCACGCACACACTCACACACACTCACACACACTCACGCACATACACTCACACATACACTCACACACACTCACACACAGACACTCACACACACTCACACACACTCACACACACTCACACACACACTCTCACACACACTCACACACACTCACGCACACACTCACACACACACACTCACACACAATCACACACACACACTCTCACACACTCTCACGCACACTCACACACACTCACACACACACACTCTCACACACACTCACACACACTCACACACACTCACGCACATACACTCACATACACTCACACACACTCACGCACATACACTCACACATACACTCACACACACTCACACACATACACTCACACACACTCACACACACTCAC
>CAUYPO010145761.1:0-10804 GCA_963574435.1 Cheirogaleus major
TAGACTGAGAAGCATATTTATAGGTCATATGTATACTCATAGGTTTACTTTTTGAAATTTAAAAACATGTTTGTTTGTTTGTTTGTTTATTTATTTTTGAGACAGAATCTCTCTCCATCACCCCAGGTAGAGTGCAGTGTCGTCATCATAGCTCACTGCAGCCTCACACTCCTGGGCTCAAGTGATCCTCTTGCCTCAGCCTCCTGAGTAGCTGGGACTACAGGCACACACCAGCGCGCCCGGCTATTTTTTCTATTTTTAGTAGAGACAAAGTCTCACTCTTGCTCAGGCTGGTCTTGAACTCCTGAGCTCAAGCGACCCTCATGCCTCGGCCTCCTAGAATGTTAGGATTACCGGCACGAGCCACCATGCCTGGCCAACATGTTTTAAATACCTAAACTTACCCAGGATTTCTACCTGGTTTTGTGTATGTTAACTTCTTCTTTCTCCATTGTCAGCTAAAAATGTGAGTTTAAATACAAAGAAAGAGGAACGCATCAAGGACTTTTTTCACACTGATAGTTTGCCAGTGGTGCTGGAGAGCCACCAAATTGGGGAGTGACTCCATGCGGTGACATTGACAGTCTTTTTGCCGTTCCTTTGGGGCATGTAAGCTAATAAAGCTCCGCTGTCATTTTGTCTGTCCGTGAGAGGTAGCTTTACTGCCACTGTAGTGGTGAAGGATTGGAAATTGTAGTCCACTGCTGGGGACCAGCAGCTTTGTTTTGGACTGTGTCTGTCATTGTGATGGAATCGTTTATTTTTTCACGAATAGTGCCAAATTATGTTTGCCCTTTTGCTTTGTATTTTGAAAGGTGTGGTCTTTGAGGCTGAACTGGTGGAACTTCAGCCAATAGTATCTTCCCAAACCAAAAGTTTATTTACAGTTGCAGAAGACACATTTTTAGCGTCATGGTAACTAGGCAACTTATTTTCTTAACTTACATATTCAGGTTGAGCATTCTTAATCTGAAAATCTGAAATTGGAAAGGCTCCCAAATCTGAAACTGTCTGAGCACTGACCTGACACTGCAAGTGGAACATTCCACACCTGACCTCACGTGACAGATTGCAGTCAAGATGCACGTGCACAGCACACAATTTATTCAGCATCCCCAAGGGAAAAAAAATCCCTCCAGCTCCTTTCAGCTGCAACTTACCTTTTCCATATATGCCCAGGTTTCCCCACGCAAGCCTGCTCACAGTGGGTAATAAAATTGCATGTGTGCAGACTAGACCTGCCAATGGCAGGTTCCCCACGATGCCTTGCATGAAGCCAAGACCTACTTGTATTACTCGCTGTGTACTTTTGCTTATTCTTTGCTCTTGATGTAAAGATGTTGTTGGAATGTCCAAAAGGCCCAGATAACAGTGATAAGGAAAGAGAAGCATTAATATTTATAACACAGAAAGTCAAGGTGTTGGAGAAACCAGACAGCAGTGTAAGGGTATAGACGACATGGTAAAAATGTGTGACGGGCTTCATGAAGGGCTAGAGCAGCATGCGTGCGTAAGAGAACAAGAAATCATGTCGGTGTATAAAATCAAAGAGAGATTTCTAAGACAAAAACCATTGTTAATGAAGCAGATGACTCTAGAAGAAACATTTTAAAAAGCCATCCAGCAGCATGCCTCCTCATCCCTAGAGGATCTCCTTCCTAGTCCCTCAACTACTTCTCATGTTTCTTCTCATCTAAAAAAATAAAATCCCGTGTTTTATAATTACCTTTTAATGAAAACACAGCATCACAGGTGGAGACTGAAAGCCTGCTGCTGTTTGTTGTTGCTGCTGTTTAACAGCTGATACAGGTGTTCTGGTGATGCTACTGTGCTGCTTCGTTACCCTGAACACATTATTTTTGCACTGTATTGATGGTATGTCATATTTTTACCTGTTAAGTACTTATATGTGAATAAGTGTAAGAAAATGGTTGCTCATCAGTAGCATCAGTGAGGAATGATGGTGATGCCAGACAACCACAGATTGTCCACGTGGGTGCCTGAGATAGTGACACCTTTGCTTTCTAATGGTTCAATACACACAAACTATGTTTCATGCAAAAAATTATGAAAAATATTGCATAAACGTACTTTCATCCTATTTCATGTTTAAATTTGGGTCTCATCTCCTGGATAACTCATTATGTATACGCAGATATTCCAAAATCAAAAAAAAAAAAATCCAAAATCGGAAACACTTCTGGTTTTAAGCATTTCAGATAAAGAAATACTCTACTTGTATATATGTAAATATATGTATTACCTACATAGTATGTATATAATATGCATTTTCATTCCTCCACACATTACTGCTCTGGTGTATTGCCACCATGTTCTGTTTATCAGAATATAACTAAAATTTTCAAGGGCTCAGCTTTATTTTGTGTAGAATTTGCAGAATCATGAATTGAAACAAGCTAATGTTTGATAATGTCTTGATTCTAAATCACCAAAGTGCATGAAATGATTATAGAGCACAGAAATTTTGAAGCAACTTTGCAATAAAAAATTGTAAATGCACAAGGATTCTAACATTTTTGTTTGCTATTCCTTAAGATGCAACAACATTTTGAATTTGAATACCAGACCAAAGTGGATGGTGAGATAATCCTTCATCTTTATGACAAAGGAGGAATTGAGCAAACAATTTGTATGTTGGATGGTGTGTTTGCATTTATTTTACTGGATACTGCCAATAAGAAAGTGTTCCTGGGCAGAGACACTTATGGAGTCAGACCTTTGTTTAAAGCCATGACAGAAGATGGATTTTTGGCTGTGTGCTCAGAAGCTAAAGGTAATGATAGGATTTTTCTATAGATTTTCATTATTGTCCTGGTTTTGTGTTTTCTTCTAAATCATGTTTGAAAACCCCTTAGGGAATAATCCATATTTTACAAGTGACTTAGTCATGGGTCCTTAGCTTTGTTTTTTTTTTTTAAAGAGAAGTTGTATTCTCCTTTTCAGCACTTTAATTCCATAATCCTTGAAGTATGAGTCCATAGAACAGTTATTTATTTTTTGTTGTGCTAAAATGCTCTGCATCTAGATTGATCCTATATGTATTTTATTTATGTATTTTTTTGAGACAGAGTTTCACTCTGTCGCCCTGGGTAGAGTGCAGTGGCTCATCGTAGCTCACTCTAACCTCAAACTCCTGGCCTCAAGTGATCCTCCTGCCTCAGCCTCCCAAGGAGCTGGGACTACAGGTGTGAGCCACTGCCCAGCTTCCTGTGCCCTTTAGCTGTCACTCCCATCCCTTCATATTCATCATTCACCCCTCTATCCCAGCCCCTATCCCAGCTAAACAGCTTCCTGTCTCTATGGATTTCCCTATTCTGGCCATTTCATATGAATGGAATCATATGATATGAGTTTCTGTGACTGCATTCTTTCCCTTGGCATAATGTTTTTAAGATTTGTCTATGTTGTAGCATGTATCAGTACTTACTTTTTATGGCCAAATGATATTCCTTGACGTGGGTATATACCACATTTTGTTTGTCTGTTTGTCAGTTGATGGACATTTGGGTTGTTTCCCCCTTTTGGCTATTATGAGTAACGCTGCTAAAAATGTTTATGTAGAAGTTTTTGTGGACATTTCTCTTGGGTACACATACCTAGGAGTGGAATTGCTGGGTCATATGGTAACTGTGATTAATTGTCTGGGGAACTGGTAGGCTGTTTTGCAAAGTGGCTGCATTTTGTATTCCTACTAGCAATGTAGGAGAGTTTTGATTTTTTTACACATCCTCACAAACCATTTTTATCTGATTTTTGTTACTATTAATAGCTATCTTGATATATGTGAAGTGGTATCTCATTGTGCTGTTTTTGATTTGCACTTCCCTGTTGACATTGATGTCCAGCATCTTTTCCTGTGCATATTGGCCATTTGTATATCCCCTTTGGAGAAATGTTTATTCAGATTCTTTACCAGTTTTTTTCTACTGAGGATCATTTTATTTAAAAAAATTAATAGAGTTTTTTTTTGAGCAGTTTTAGGTTTTAAAAAAATTGGTAAGTACAGAGTTCACATATGTTCCCTTTTCACTCTCCCCCCAGCTTTCCCTACTTTTAACATCTTGCTTTCCTGTGCTACATTTGTTAGATTTAATAAACTGATATTGATATATTATTATTAGCTAAACTTCATAGTTTACATTAGGGTTCACTCTTTGTTTTGTACAGTTTTTTGGGTTTGACAAATGCAAAATGTCATGTATCTACCATTACAGTGTCGTATGGAATAGTTTCATTACCCTAAAAATCTCCTGAGCTCTGCCTATTCATTCATCCTCCTCTTTTCCCACTAAACCCCAGGCCACCACTAGTATTTTTACTGTCTCTATAATTTTGCCTTTCCCAGAGTGTCATATAATTGTTGTAACCATACAATATGTAGCCTTTTCAGACTGGTTTCTTTTGCTTAGCAATATGCATTTAAGGTTCTTCATGGTTTTTTTTTGTAGCTTGATAGCTCATTTTTTTTATTATTATTTGCTGAATAAGCATTCCATTTGTTTGCGTGTACCACAGATTATCTATTTTTGAATTATCTATTTTTAATTGGGTTATTTGTCTTTTATTATTGAATGGTAATAGCTTCTTATATAGTCTAGATATAAACCCTTTATGTTCAATAGGGTGGCAAGATAGATCAATATCTAAAAATCAATTGTATTTGATTTATATACTTTCAGTGAATACTACATACTTGTAATGAACAATCTGAAAATGAAATTAAGAAAACTCTATTTACAATAGCATCAAAAAAGAATAAAATCCTTAGAAATAAATTTAACAAAAGAAGTATAAAACTTGTATTTGGAAACAATAAAACATTGAAAGAAATGTAAGAAGATCTAAATAAATAGAAAGCATCCTACTGATCATGGATTGAAGACTTCACATTAAGATGGTAGTACTCCCCAAATTGATCTACAGATTCAACTTGAATCCCTATTAGAATCCCATATGAGTTCTTTGTAGAAATTGACAAGCTGACTCTAAAATTTATATGGAATTGCAAAGAACTCAGAATAGCCAAAACAATCTTGAAAAAGAGGAACAAAGTAGGAGAACTCACACTTCCTGACCTCAAAACTTCCTCCAAAGCAATGGTATTAATAATAATGACAGTGTAATACTAGCACGTGGATGTATAGCCCAGTGAAATAGGATTCATAGTCAGAAATGAACCCTTACATCTATTGTCAATTGATTTTCAACAAGGGTGCCGACACCATTCAGTGGGGAAAGAATTTCAAAAACTGGTGCTGGGACAACTGGATATATATAATACATATGCAAAAAAAAAAATGAATTTAGACCTTTATACTTTATACAGAAATTAACTCAGTGGATCAAAGACCTAAAAGCAAGAGCTAAAACTATAAAATCTTGAGAAGCAAAATAGGGGTAAATCTTCATGACCTTGAATTTGGCAAAACTTTCTTAAATAATGACACAAACAATGAAAGAATTGATAAATTGGTCTTCATCAAAATGAAACATCTTGTACTTAAAAGGACACCATCAAGAAAGTGAAAAGACAGCCCACAGAATGGAAGAAAATATTGCAAGTCATACTTAGCACATTTGATGGTAAACTTTAGGAAGACATTCCTCTTTTATCTCTTACCTGTATAGCAGTAGCATCCTAAAATCTGTCTTGCTGCCTCTTTTTGCCATTCTTTAGATCCTTTCTCACTTAGCTTTCAAATTTAATATTGGCCGAAGCAAGGATAGATAATAAGGTCAGTCAAAGGGTCCTTGGGATACTAGTCACAGTGTGGCTACTAATACCTGATCTATTTTCAGCATTTCTAGTGTGATCAAATGGCAAAGAACAAATACGTATGTCAATTACCTCGTGTACTTCTGGGGCAGCTTGGCAGAGAACACAGGGAAAAGCAAGCGCCTACTCCACTGTGTCTCTGGGCCTCACCAACACCTGATATCGAACTGTAATCTCCTATCCAGTTTACCCTCTGAAATGTCTTGATTTGATCTTTTCTACATCCTTAACACTGTCCTTTTCCAGACTAAATGATCTCATCTAGAGTACTGCAATGGTTTTTCTTTCTCAATGCTTTTTCAGTAACCTATCAAAAACTCATCTGGTCATGGGTACTGCTTGCTTAAAACCTTTTAATTACCCCCCATTCCCTACCTGGGTCGTGTAACTTGCTTGAGCTCTGCTAGCCAGTGAGGGGATCTGGGTCCCTTTTCTGGTATTTGAATTCAGAGCTACACAGATTACTGGGTTAATGGTCTAAATTATGATGAGTATTCCGTGTAGACAGGCTGTTACTATTTACAATAAATCGTTGATTTTTGTGTTAAAGATGATAGTGATGTCAGGTTAGGTACTGCCCATGAAAATGTAACTGAGAAAATTTATACAGTTTTCACACATAGTATATAAAAACTAGTTAAAAGATAAATGTCTAACTTCTGAATTTCATCTCTTTGCTTCATAAATGTGTCTTATTTTCTTTTTATTTTTGTTTGCTTTATTAGAGAAAACAATTTCTTGATGAGAAATTCTAGCTAAGGAGAAGAAATTGAACACTGAGAGTTCTATTGCTTTGAATTTGTAGAAATCAGGATAATTTTGCTGTATATCTCAGTGCCTCCATTATCTGTCCTGTAGATAGAAGGTAGAGCTTTGGGTGATTAAAATGTTTTTCCTATTTTGATTATATAATAGGCATTTATTTTGTATTGAAAAGGGAAAATAAATGGGAATGTAGAGGGTATCAGCTAATTGTGGAAGTTATTATGAAGTGTTACCTAATTTGAATAAAGGTATCTTTTTGCACGTGTAGGTCTGGTTACCTTGAAGCACTCCACGACTCCCTTTTTAAAAGTGGAGCCTTTTCTTCCGGGACACTATGAAGTTTTGGATTTAAAGCCAAATGGCAAAGTTGCATCCGTGGAAATGGTTAAGTATCATCACTGCAGGGACGAACCTCTGCATGCCCTTTACGACAGTGTGGAGAAACTCTTCCCAGGTAACTAACACCCACCGACCTATCCTCTTCCCTCCTCCCTTAGAGGAAAAAGGTTATATTCTCACGCTGTTTGCATGGTTTTGATTTCAAGACCTAGTTCCCATTTCATTTTGGAGGTAACACGTTAAGATTTGGCAGACATCACTGTTGAGCAAGTGGCAGGTCCTGGCAGATGTTGATTGTGAATTTCATTTCACTCACTAAGTCAGCCCAGGTGTCATGGAGCTGTTTCATTTACTTTCCATATTTGTAGGTTTTGAGATAGAAACTGTGAAGAACAACCTTCGGATCCTTTTCAACAATGCTGTTAAGAAGCGTTTAATGACAGACAGAAGGATTGCCTGCCTTTTATCAGGTGAAGTCAATTAAAAACCTAATTATATTTAATGTGTGTTTAAATGAAATGATTTGTAGGCGTCTCGTTGGTTTTGACTGTAAAATGTTTACTATGTTAATCTTTCACTGTAGGATTGAAAAGTTTTTTTTATAAGCTGCATTTCATGTTCATAGTGATACTGCAACTTAGAGTTACACTGTTGCTATATTGTTGGTGTAAGAGTGAGCTAGTAAACATTCTTTAGAATTCTGTGTAGTGATTTTTAACCAATTCAAATGCTGCTACCATTATTACAGGTTATATGTTATATTTTTCTCTTATTAAAGTTGATTTCAGTTTATAAAACTTGGGGATTTTAAATGATAAAACTGTGATCATGGTGTTTAACAGGAATATATATCCCATCTCCCCCTGTCTTATGCAAGGCACATAACTGGTATGCTTGCTTTCTTGCGTGTAGGGGGATTGGACTCCAGTTTGGTTGCTGCCACGTTGTTGAAGCAGCTGAAAGAGGCCCAAGTACAGTACACTCTCCAGACATTTGCAATTGGCATGGCAGACAGCCCTGATTTACTGGCTGCTAGAAAGGTAAGGTGCTGTTACGTGGTTAGAAAAGACTTGTTATTAGGATGAAAATCAAGTAGGATTCTTCTACTTCTGCTGCTGTCTTGACTCAGGTAATTGTTTGAAATTACATGTATTAAAATAGAATGAAATACCTGTTGAATATCCACTGCATTGTACACTGTGCTCTGGTTACTTTTATCTTTTATTACCTATATAATACTCACAAAGACCCTATGATAATAATTTTGTCGTTTTGAAAGTAAAGGCATAATGTGGCGCTTCACATTGCACGCTTTGGAGCCTGAGTTCTGGCTTCAAATCCCAGCTCTGCCAGGCGAGTCTTTATTTATTTAATGGGAGTAATATCTATTCTGGGATAGTTTTAAGGTGAAATGATATTATTCATATAAAGTAAGTAAGGTAGAACCTAGCATGCAGTAAGTACTTAGTGAATGTTAGCTGTCATTATTTTTTTTTTATAAAGCACTATGTTAGAACTGTGGGCAGATGGGGACCGTGTACATATGCAGTGAGCAGGACAACTAGTTCCTACTCTGGAAAACTTTTAGAGAATGGATGAGAATGTGCTAGAGAATAGTACCAATGCTAGGTGATCAATGCTGAGAATATCCAAAAGAAACCAAAGGAAGTAGAATGCAGGGTGGGGCCATTCTATGTAGAAATAACATCCCGATGTAAAAGCGGCATTGCAGAAAGGCCAAAAGTAGACCAAGTGTAGAGTTGGGATTGTGTTGAGCTGGAGATGTGGTAGGTTGGGTAAAATAGGTGAAGAGAGAGGGGCGCTGATTGGGAGAATGAATGGTTGAGTCCTTGGGATAGGGGGAGAGTCAAGGACAGAGACACCAGGGTAGACAAGGGAACCTGGCTGGGTGGGGCTTCTAGATAGTGGCCTGTGAAATCATTTCCCCTTTTTTGCCTTGCTAGTTTTCACTCTTGTTAATTCATAATGCTTTTTGAACTTCTGTCATGTTTCATGGTCAAGGGTAGTTCTTTTCTTTAACGAATATGTGGATTTTTTTTATATCATCAGGTGGCAAATCATATTGGAAGTGAACATCATGAAGTCCTCTTTAACTCTGAGGAAGGCATTCAGGCCCTGGATGAAGTCATATTTTCCTTGGAAACTTATGACATCACAACAGTTCGTGCTTCAGTAGGTAAGTATTTTATGATAATGAAAAAGTTTTTTTAATATTGAAAAATACAGGGTTTGAAAAATATTAAGCAACATTTTAAAAAAACATTATTCAAGAATGAATGTGAATTAAATTCCTATGTTACTAATTGTTTGAGACCGTTTAAGAATTTCTTGAATCTCTTTGGAGTGAAGGGAACAATAAATACATAGTTCAACCTCCACATTATGGTATCAAGGTTTATATTTTCCCAAGGAGTGGATACATGTTTTCTGCTCCTTCCCCCATTTCCCTGTATAAAGTTTCTTGGGCTACATATAGTCTGTATAAAATGCAGATGTAGGTCTATGTTATAATGCCTTTTCTGTAAGAAGTACTCATTATAGATGTATTTTGTAAATATTTCATCATATACCTTATCAATTTGCAACACACTAGTTTTATCCTTTAAATACATACAGAGATTGGAAATAGACTCCAAATCAGACTGATCCAATGTTGTTAAGCCTTTGTACGTTACTAGCTTAGATATACTGCTTTTAAGAGACTTGCCTTGGATGACAAAGAAGATCTTAGTTATTACAATAGTTTATGAGCCTCCAAAGTATCACAATAAATAAACAGGTACACAGGATATCTATGGTCTTGAAATGTCATGGAGTGGGGGTGGGATTAGAGAACAACAGGTCTAAAAAGGCTGTCTATGTGAGGTGATGGTAAAAACAAGGCTGAGAAGAAACACTGGTTTAGCGGGATGTGGAGCAGGAACCAGGCAGGCATGTTTTAATAACATATAGTCTCTTCAACTGTATGTGAAATCTGGTAAATGGGAAGTAGCAAGGGGGAAAAGAAATCCAACAAAATCAAAACTAAACTAACAAAACCCTTATTATTATTGTTATTATTTTTAGTAATACCAGTATGAAAGGCATGATTTTTAGGTATTTGAGTCATTATTCAGTTTAGCAGAATTTCAAGGTAGACATTTTTGGTTCAAAAACCATTAGAATTTTAAAATATGTTTATAAAATTATAGAATGGTTCTGGGCTATTTTATTGCAATGGTATACCTTTTGGATTATGCATGTATAAATGGCTTATAAGGTCATTGTTTTTGGAAACTACCTTGTATTGATGTGAAGTCCCATATAGTAATAAAGTTTACAATTGTTTCTGAAAACCAAAGAAAAGGCATTTTTGGTGGATGGTTACATTGACATTAACATTAATTTCTCTCTCTCATTTAAGGTATGTATTTAATTTCCAAGTATATTCGGAAGAACACAGATAGTGTGGTTATCTTCTCTGGAGAGGGATCAGATGAACTTACACAGGGTTACATATATTTTCACAAGGTAAGCACTCCGAAGTGGATGGATATTTATGCTGTATTAAGAAAAGTATGAATTATCTGACTATTTTCTATTTTTTGCCCTTTCAGTATAACAGTAACATTTTTGAGTATCTTGTGAGTTTACAAGAGGAAATCTGATAGTGTCTGCCTGCTTTGTGTTTCTTTTGAGAGGAAAGAAGTCTTAATAGTGTCAGATAATTTTTGTTCTTTAAAACTAGTTAAGGGCCGGGTGCGGTGGCTCACGCCTGTAATCCCAGCACTCTGGGAGGCCGAGGTGGGCGGATCGTTTGAGCTCAGGAGTTCGAAACCAGCCTGAGCAAGAGCGAGACCCCGTCTCTACTAAAAAATAGAAAGAAATTAATTGGCCAACTAA
>CAUYPO010145764.1:0-14043 GCA_963574435.1 Cheirogaleus major
TGCTGCTGAATTCTATTTGCTAAAATTTTGTTTAGGATTTTTGCATCTGTATTCATGAGGGATATTGGTCTGTAATTTTCTTTTTTTGTTGCATCCTTTCCTGGTTTTGGAATCAAGGTGATATTGGCTTCGTAGAATGAGTAAGGAAGGATACCATCCTTCTAAGAGAATGCTATTAACAACTTTATATAGATGAATTTGAAAACTGATATAAAATGGAAATTTTTTAAGAAAAATATAAATCACCAAAATTGACTCAAGTAGGAAAAAAAGTCTGTATCATTCTATTACCATGACAAAATTTGATTTAGTAGTTAAGAATCTCCCAACACATATACAAAAAAAACTTAGCCTCAATAGTTGCATAGGTGAGCTTCACCAGACTTTAAGGTATTTTGCCAATCTCATATATAAATTATTCCTGGTGTCAAAAAAATAGGAAATATTCCTCATTTTATGATGCTATGATGACTTTTCCACCAAAACCAAACATGAATAGTATGAGAAAGAACAGGTACGGTTCAGTCTTACTTGTGAACATAGATGTACAATTTGTAAACAAAATATTGTTAATATAATCCAGTCATCTATAAAAATTTTTAAGACATCATGGCTAGGTTGAGTTTATCCCAGGAGTATAGATAGGTTGGTTTAACATTAGAACTCCCATTTACAAAATTTGCCTGATTAACAGATTAAGTGGGGAGGGACTCATATGATACTTTCAGTGTATACAGTATAAGTCTTTTATTTGACACCCATTTAAGATAAAACTCCCTAGCAAATTAATAATAGGAGGAAACCTCAACAGAACACTTAACCCATAACGCACAGCAAGTATTACACTTGTAGGTGGCTGGCACAGAGGCGGACTGCTGCCCGCATTCCAGAGGGAGGAAAGGGAGCCTTCAGAGGGAAGAGACTTATCGAGTTAGGGGTAGAGTGAGATGCTGGGAGCCTCCATCTTTCAGTTCACAATTCATCTGCTCAGCCTAAGTGCTTGAGAAACACCCTCAGTTCAGCCCTAAAACACTATGGTGCTTTTCCTTGAGACCACACTGATTTTTGTTAGTAATTGGGGAGTACAGCATTTACATTTCCATTTTCTCTTAAAGCTCTTTTGAGTAACATCAGTGGTTCCTATTTCTAGTTTGTTTAGAACAAAGAGTTAATGTGTCCTGAACTGGAAGTGACTGATAATAAATCAGATGACATCATATTACTAAATTGGTGGTAAGGCAATGGATATAGTGCATTTTTTCTTCAGCTTGCATTAGGAGGGAAGACAAGCCTGTTGTTTTGCTCCAGATATTAGACTTTCATTTTGTAATTTGCTCATTCTGTGTAAACCACTTTCCCATTGTGAATGGCCTTGTAAGCTGTTAAACATTCAGGAAAATCAAAAAAGCATGAAATAAAAAGCTTTGGAAGAAATGGCTCCTAAGAGAACTATATCAAGTGTACCTCATTCGATGGAAGGTTTAGACTCATTTTGTAAAATCAGAACGCATGCAACTCTTGATTGGCTCCGAGGGCCGTGTGGCAGTGATGGGTGAACCTAAATAGGGTGGACTCGCTCGTGGCAGATAGTGCGGCCCCAAACCAACCGTACCCGCTGGGTTTGCATGTCAGTTGAAATTGCTGTGTATCCACTTTCTGAACCTGACTTGGACGTCTCCCTCTCATGTTCCCTCAGCATCACCTGTTGATTCTGCCAGAGTTTTCCTACTTCCATCTTCTGCTGCCCAACCACACTGCTCTGACTTTCTAGGCCTGAAATACAAAAATAACGTTAATATTTGCTAACATCTGTTGAGCTCTCATTAAGTCCAAGGCACAGGGTTAAGTGTTTAAACTTTATGTCCACCCCATGACATTTGTATACCCATTCTACAGATGAAGGAGCTGAGGCTTAGGAGGGTTAAGTCATTTCACCAACGTCCACAGCTAGAAAGCAGACTTTAAGCCTTCCCTCCACAGCCCATTCTCCTGCCCTCACATCCCCTTCTGCCTCCCTCCCTCCCTTCTCCCTACTCCAGTCCCTCTGCACCCGGCCACCGAAGGGATGTTTCTGAAAAGTAAAAGTGATGTTTCAAAGCCCCATCCCCAGCTCTGCACTGTAAATCCCACCATCCACCACTCCCTTCCTAGGACCCTGTGTTTTGGTCCCTGGGCTGCTTGCTGCCCCCGAGTGCTTGAGACACATTTAGGCATCTGTTCCTTTGAAGGTTCTCTGCCTAAAATGCTTCTGCCACCCTCTTTGCAAATGTCAGTGCATATTCTAAGACAGGCTTGAATGTTGCCTCCTCTTTGAAACCATTCATGATTCCCTCCGGCAGAGTTGGTCTCTCCCAGCTCTGTGCTCCCAGAACCCTCCATCTTGAAGCAGGTGATGGCATTTCCCGTCACTGTGACTGTGTTTGCACAACTGTCTTCCTCACTAGACTGCGAGTTTTCAGAGTCTAGGGGCCATGTCTCATTCATCCCTGAATCCCTTGTGCCCCCCAAAAGGCTTGGAACTCTGTCTGTCCGTCCATCCGTCTTTCTTTCTACCCATCCATCCTTCCATCCATTCATCTGCCATCATCTATCCGTTTATTCATTCCACAGACACTGTGCAGTGCTCACTAGAGGCAGTAGAGCCGAGATCCATCCTGTCTTGCACAGCTCTGTGATTTCAGATTCACTTCAGACTCTCTGTGCCTGTTACTTTATGTGCAAAATGAGATAATAATATATTCTACCTTGCATTATTTTGTGAAGATTAAATAAACTAATTCATGTACAAATACTCTGAATGAAATTTGGCGCAGTGTAGGCATTTGGTAAATGCTAGCTGCCGCCAACACCACCATCATCATCATCACTGTTACTTCTTCCATTAGCCAAGCACTGTGCTCACCGCTGGGGAAAAAGGTAAACAAGTCAGCTACTGCATCAGAGTCCCTGCCCTCAGCATTTGAAATCTAGTGAGGAAAGCAAACATTAAAGAAGACAATTCCAGAACTGAGTTTTGAATTCCAGATGTGCTAAATGGCAGGCAGATGTTGGGGCGTTGCAGGGACTTCGGGGACAGGACTGAAGCTCTGGGCGAACTTGCCGTCCGCAGATTATAAACTGTGGAACATATTTCCACTTTCTTTTTTTCCTTTCTTTTTTCTGTCCTTTTCTTTTCTTTTCTCTTTTCTTTTCTTTCATTCCTTTCCCTCCCTCTCTCCCTTCCTCCCTCTTTCCCTTCCTCCCTCCTTCCCTCACTCCCTCCCTCCTTCCCTCCTTCCCTCCCTTCCTTCCTTCTTCCTTTCTTCCTCACTTTCTCTCTTTCTCTCTTGATTTTTCTTTCCAGACAGGATCTCAGTGTGTCGCCCAGGCTGGAGTGCAGTGGTACGATCATCACTCGCTGCACTGCAGCCTTGAACTCCTAGGCTCAAGCTAACCTCCCACTTCAACCTCCCAAGTAGCTGGGACTACAGGTGTGCACTATCATGCCCAGCTAATTTTTTTTATTATTTTTTGTAGAGATTTGAATTCCTGGCCTCAAGTGAAACTCCTGCCTTGGCCTCCCAAAATGGTGGGATTACAGGCGTAAGCCACCATGCCTGGCCCTCCACTTTATTTTCTATTCCTAATCAGGGCTCACCTAGTACTTGAAAAGCTACTCTTTGTGCCCCACCGCTTCTCTGCTGACAGTGACAGGTCTGGGTTAGAGCCTTCCTTTCCCATATGGTGGGCTGGGGTGGCATGTCGGTAGAAGTCTGGTCTCTGACCCAGGCTCCTGGCCATGCTGGCATCTTGACAGAACATCCTGTTGGGGACTGTGTTGGGTTATGTTTCCATGCGGGTGTCACGACCAGAGGGACGGCCACAATTACCAAGCTCAGCATGCCAGGAGCCCTGCTCAGGAGCTTTCAAAGACTTCACGCAGCCCTGGGGACAACACCAAGAGCTCAGGTTAGGTATAAGGCTCTCCATGCTACGGCCTCAGTTTATCTCTGCAGCTGTTATTTCTTCTGTCTTGTTCTTGAGTTGCATTTCTGAGTCTTTGGCTTTGCGGCCCTTTTGGGAGTTTGATGTAAGCTTTAGCCCCTCTGCAGAAAGGCAGACCATTTGCCACATATTTTAGGAGGATCAAGGACCACTATCCCCTGATGAAATCCATCCCAGGCCTCTTAGGAATAAACCCTACCCCCACCCTTCACCCCTACATACGGCACTGGCCAGTCTGGTGAATAATGGGTTAAATGTGCCTGCATTCTCCAAGGCCTGGGGCCCTCTTCTTGCCTACCTCCCTCACCCACCTAAGCAGGCTGCGCACAGTAGACTAGTGTAGCCTAGTGGTCATGAACACAATCCTGGAGCCAGCCTGGCCTCACGTTTTGACTCTGCCACTTAAAAGTTGCATCACCTGGCACATTACTTTAACTCTGCCTGCTTTGATTTCCTCATCAGTAAAACAAGGAAATGAGAGCATATGTCTGAAGGGTGTTGCAGGGACTCAGAGGGATTGGCACATGTGGGCACACAGGACGGCACCATGGGCACTAGCCGGCCTTCGCCACGGCAGAGGTGTGCAGGTCCTCCACGGTGTGCAAGCACACTGCGCACAGCAAGGTGGAGATGCAGCCCTGCCCCCGAGGAGCTCACATGCTAGCAGAAGGGTGGGGGCCGTGACTTTAGGCCATGGTGGAAGTGGGGCACATACCAGGGGTGGCGAGTGGGCACGTGAGGGGAGGGTGTCTGCACCTTCCAAGGGACTTAGGGAGCCCTTCACCAAGGCGATTCTTCGTAAGCCAGGGCTTGGAAGAAGACTCGGGACTGCTCGGGCAAACAGGGAAAGTCTCTGCAGGTGCAGGGAACAGCATGTGCAAAGACATGGAGGTGTGAGAGACTGCTGCAGTCACATGGCACCACATGGCACAGCTGGATGGGGGAGCCTGGGGAGACCCGGCGGTGACAGGCTTGCAGAGCCTGTCCTGCAGCCCACCTGCCTTTTGCAACAGGACCCACCACCTGCCCCCTCCTTGTGTAGGAGCTGCAGGAGCTGGAGAGGAAGCTGGAGGAGCAGCTGACACAGCAGGAGGCGGCCCAGCAGCAGCAGGCCCTGGCAAGCTGGCAGCAGTGGGCGGCTGATGGGCCTGCGCTTCTGAACCAGCCTGGGGAGATGGATTCTGAAGGGCAGGTTGCCAGCGTCCTGTGGCAAGCCCTGAGCAGGGGCCAGAAGTTCCTGGAGCACCACCAGCAGAGGTAGGCCGAGTGCCACGTGGCGTTCTGTGGTGTCAGTCCCCTGCAGGCCTGGGGAACCCAGCCTCTCCAGCTCAGCCTGACCTCGCCCGACACTCCTGCCTGAGTGTCACTGAAGTGCTCGGGCGCAAGCTGCTAGCTTTGTAGGATCCTGCTTCTGCCTTGCCACCCTTCTATATTTTCTTTTTCATTTTAATATCATGGAAGTTTACTAAACAATATTGTTAACCTTTTTATTTTTGAATAATTATAGATTCAGAAGAAGTTGCAAGGATAGTAGGAAAGGCCACATGTACCCTTCAGCAGCACCCCCAGTTGGTCCCATCTTACATAATCAGGGTCCCTTATCCAAACCAGTAGCTGACACTGCTGCAAAGCAATGGACTCGGCTGCAGGCCTTTTTCCAGTTTTAACATGAACATGGAAGCTTATACCCTGTTTTGTAAAATTATAAAATGGACATGACCCCCATCTTCCTTTTTGTTCTTTGCCTTCTTTTTCACTGAACTTTAGGCAATTAGCCATGGCTGTGGCATTAAGAACTCTCGGAGAAACATAATTTTTAATGGCTTCATAATTTTCCACCCTGAATATAATATTGATATGGAAGGGAGCACATGCAGATTCTATACACGATGTGATTAATTTTTTAAAACGCACCCAAATTAATTACAAGGAAATAGACCAAATTGTAATGGATGTGATTTCTGGGTGGGGAGATTATAGGAGATTTTAATTTATTTAATTATGCTTTTCTGTGTAAACACAACGTCAAAGTGCGATTCAGTTCCACTGAATCTGTATGGTCGAAGGAGCTGCTCAGAGGTGTTGTGTTGGCTCAGGTCAGCCTGAGACTTGGGGACACACAATATTCGCACACTCCCTGCAGGAGACGGCTTCCAGTCAAGCTTTTGGTTTGAGTTGTGCCTGCAGAAGGTCTGGGTTGTATTAGCCCGAGAGAACATGCGGCAGATCCATGGCGCCAACTTTAGTTGGCTCAGGGGTGGGTCAAGAAGACCCCCTTGTGTGGAAGTCAGGAAGCCTCCTGTTTTCAGAAAGGTGATGCCCAGGCTTGTGGTCAGAGCCAGGACCACGCTTGGAAAAGGGTGCTGGGTCTGCTTCGCCCAAGGGCGTGTGGCGGAGGTGGCCCTCAGCACTTGGCCTTCTCGGTCATGGCGTGAGGACTGACACAGAGTCTTCAAAGGAAGATCAGAGACCACCCTGCAAAGGCACAGAGCGTCTCCTCCAGCGCCCACGGGGCTCCGGCGCTGCCTCGCGGGGAGCTGCGGTGCGTTTCTGTGGGGTAGTCTAGGCAGGGCTGGGAAAGCAAGCCCCTCTGCCACCTCTCTGTGCAGATACGTGTACTTTAAATTATGTGGCTTGGATGTGAGGTTCGTTGTTACTTAAGTAGCTCGATGATCTTCTCATGGTGTCGCTTTCTAGCGAAGCCGGCTCACGCGCCGTTGTTTTCGCTGCAGTCTGAGAGCGGAGCAGCAGCGCAGCGCCGCGCTGGAGGACGAGCTGGAGCGCTCAGAGACGGACGCCTTCCTGACGCTGTGCAGCCAGGTGAGGAGACGCCGGCACGCCCTCACCTCTTCCTCGGAGCCCGCGTTTCCTCCGTACAGCGTGGGCTGGTGAAGCCACCTCAGAAACTGCGGGCAGATTTAGGAGAAGCCCTAGACGGGGCCCAGCACGCAGAGCATGCCCAGTCAGTGCTGGCGGCAGCAGCTGCGGCAGAGATGGCGACTGGCCCAGCTGGCGTCTCTGCTGCGGTCTGACAGGCACCCTTCTCCCTCTTCTCAATCTCTGAATTTAATATGCAAAGAGCAGGTTCCACCAGGAACAAAGTCGGTGAGAGAACGGGTTTGCACCCGTTTCCCCACTCCCTGAGCTGAGACTGGCTGGCCCGGCTGGTCGCCTGCCAGGGCACAGCGCTCACTCGCCTCCCTTCCAAGACACAGCCCTGGGCCGCGTGCCCAGAGCCCTGGGCAGAGGCATGGACCTGGCGCTGCTAGTTGTGTTTTATGTGCATCCTCAATGGGCTTCCTGTGCGTCCCGGAGTCTAAGTACCTGGAACATGACTTAGCATGGTGGATTATGCAAATTGCCAGCCTCTGGAAGTAGGTGCTCACTGGCTCGGTGACATCAGGGTCACATTCTGTGGGTTTTTCCACAGTTCCTTCTCGCAGTCCAAGCTGCCGTGACTCTGTCAGAGCAGGAAGGGAACCAGTAGAACAACAGCCACTTGCCTGTCCATTTGTCAGGGAAACAAATGCCCCCAAGTCCCTGCAGCAGACTCCACTCCCTCCCAGGAGAACTGGCCCGTGGAGCCCGCGGGCTGCGAGGGAGGCTGCGCTCGCTCCCCAGCCTGAGAAGGGGGTCGGCAGAGGGAAGGGGTAGAAACACACTTAAGGCGTCCAGTGGCTGAATCGGCCACAGCTGGCCACAGGCCCACGCAGCTTCCCAAGTGGGTTAGTTTCCTATTGCTGCTGTAATCAGTGACCACTGTCTTACAGTTCTATAGGTCAGAAATCCAACATGGGTTTCTCCAGGCTTAAATCAAGGTGTTGGCAGGTTTGCATCCTTCGGGAAGCTGTAGGGGGAGAATCTGTTTCCTGCTCACTCAGGTGATTGGCAGGATCTGACTCACTGCGGTTGCAGGACTGAGGTCCCCATTTTCTTGCTGGCTGTCAACCAAGGGCGTTCCCAGCTTCCAGAGGCACCAGCATTCCCTGCTTGTGGCTCCTCTTCACCTGCGACAGCTGCGACTCTGCATCTCTCTGGCCCGAGTTCTCCCGCCATGGCTCTGTCTCCCTGCCCTCCCACAGCAGGGGGGGCTCTGATTTTAAGGGCCCAAATGATGGTTATGTTGGACCCACCTGGAAAATCCAGGATAACTCCCCATCTCAAGTTCCTTAATCTTACTCCCATCTGCAAAGTCCCCTTAAGGTGACATATTCACAGGGTCTAGGACTGGGCATGGACACTTCGCAGGGGGCAAAGGTTAGCCCAGGAGGCGTCAGTGGCAGTGACGAGGCTGACGTGAGAGCCACCCTGTGCTTCATAGACATTGACAGCAGAGAGCCCCTGCTGTGAGGGGTGCGGGCAGAGCACCTGCCACTCACACTCTCGCTGCCTGGCGGGTGCTCCCATCGCCCGCTTTATAGACGGGTCCCAAGGAGGCGAAATGCTTGCCCAGGTTCACATTGAGGAGCCTGACAGCACTAGGGTGGGAGCCCGAGTTCCTCCTGCTCTGCACCTGTCTCAGACATGCAGGGGCTCCAGACGGGTTGTGGGAGGGGATGGTATTTCCTGCACCCTGAGTGGTGTCCTAGGCACGCACAGCTGTTATCCATTTAGTCCTTGCGGAAAGCTGGGAAATGGGGAATGTTATCCCTGTTTCATGAATAAAGGGACCGAGGCACAGAGAGGTGGTGTGGGCACGAGGGCTTGCAGCTGCTCGTGGGGACTCGGGAGTCAGCCGCGGCTTGGGGGCTGCACAGGCTCTGCTCTTCCTGCTCGGTGTCCCGGCAGAGTGTAGAGCAGGTGACAGCCCCTACCTGTGTCTCTGGGTCACTGAGCTGTCTCCCAGGCTCAACTTTGACTTTTCCCCCTTTCTTCTTTGTTACTTGGAGGCTTTCCAGAAAGCCAGTGTCACATGTGGAGCTTCACCCAAGTTCATTTCTAGATCGTGGGCTCATTTAAACTATGAACTCTGTGTCTCCATCTGTTTCTGCTGCCATGCAAAATACCTAAGGCTGGGTAATTTATAAAAAGTAGAAATTCCTTTTCTCATAGTTCTGGGAGTTGGAAAGCCCAAGACCGAGGCACCTGCAGATCCAGTGTCTGGAGAGGGCTGCGCTCCGCTTCCAAGGTGGTGCCTTGTTGCCGCGTCCTAGGGAGGGAGGACAGTGTCCCCATGTGGCAGAAGGGATGGAAGGGCAAAGGGCTTAGCTAGTTCCCCTAAGCCCTTTTGTAAGATACTAATCCCATCCTTGAGGGCAGAGCCCTATGGCCTGATCATCCCCAGGAGGCCTCTGGGCTGTTGCATTTGGGGTTAAGCTTCAGCATGGGTTTTGGAGGGACACACACATTTACCCACAGCACTCTGCTAGAGAACTGGCTCTGCGATGAGTAAATGCTGCCAGATTGGAAGCTCTGGGTAGTGGGGACCAGATAGGGTCATTGTTTTTCTCTGCCCATGCTTTGTGTAGTCCCCTCAATAACGTCCACCCCACTAGATCTTCATGTCCAACCCCTGTGTATTAGGGAGAGTTCTCTGGAGAAAAAGAGCCACCAGGTGTATCTGTACATAGAAAGGAATTTATTTAAATTCATGTGATTGTGGAGGCTGGTGAGTCCGAGTTCTGCAGGGCAGGCTAGTAGGCTGGACTCGCAGGAAGGAGTTGCAGTTCGAGTCCAAAGGCCATCTGCTGGCAGAATTCCCTCCTGCTGGGGTGGGTCAAGCTTTTGGGTTATCCTGGCCTTCAGCTGATTAGACGAGGCCCACCACACCATGGAGGGCAATCCGCTTTCCTCAAAGCCACCAAGTTAAGTATTAATCTCATCCAAAAATACCCCCACAGAAACACCCAGAGTAATATTTGACCAAACATCTGGGCATAGTGGCCCAGCCAAATTGACGCCTGAAATTATTAACCTGCACATCCAGTCTAGAGAGGTCACCATGTTTTGCCACTTTCATTTTTGTACCAGGGAAAAGAATAACCAAGGAATCTCATTCCTCCCTCCCTCCTCTTCCTCCAACTCCTACTTCCTCCTTCATCCTTATGTGGTTAAAGGCAGAATTCACCCTGTTGTCTGCACATGGCCACGGTTTTCCTGGGGTCTTGAGCAAGTAAAGGGGATGAGAGCCATGGGGAGAAGCAGGCAGGCAGGAGGGGAGATGGCCCGCTGGCCACCGGTCCCTCCAGTTTCCCTCCTCTGTGCAGACAGCCAGGTCCCTGCGTTTACTTGTGGTCCATTTCTGTCTGTAGAAGTGGCACTAGATGTTCAAAGCAAGGGACCCACATGGATGCTTTCTGTGTCACCCCTTTGAGGAAGACTTGACCCAGCAAACTGACTTGTCCCAAGGATTATTGAGCGGGAAGGGCTATGGCCATGGGCTGGTCTGTCCCACGTTCAAGGGTGGGGCCCTAGTTATAAAGGGCTAGTCCCTGCTTCCGGGGCAGGCGAGTCTGCAGGGCATTTGTGAAGTCACAAGATATTCCACAGGCATGTGTTGGTCACCTTCTCTGTGTTGGTCACCGGGGACGGGGCTGAACATTGGAGACAGAGAGGCAAATGGCACTGACCTCATCCTAAGAGCTAGGTGGAGAGATAGCAGAAACAGGACAGTGACAGCAGAGTTGATTAAAACCAGTGAGGGCCGAGAGGAGGGACACCTGTTCCAGAATGCAGGATCAGGGTTGTGTAGGGTCCAGAAGAGTGAGCTGGAAAGAGCTGGGCAGACAGCAGTTTGCAGGAACACGTTCTGGGCAGAGGAAGCTCATGGGCGTGGGCTTCCCAGCCTGGGAGAGCGGGACATTCAGGGAAGAATGAGTAGTTTGGTGTGGGGGGGCTGCAGAGGGCGGGCAGGACTGGCAGGAGGTTGGTATGGAACGGCAGCTTTCCTGTCACATGGCTGAAAGTATGTGTCAAGGTCGTCCGAACCCCGTGCTTGCAGGTGGTCACATCCCTGTCTTTGTCTCTCCGGGCACTTGGCCACAGCCCTCCCTCCTGAGCACGTTCTCTCCTTGGCTTCCAGGGCCCAGACCTGGCTCCCCACCCGCACACCTGCTTCCGGGGGGGCCACCGCTGGCGCTCTCTGCACGGCCGTGCCTGCTGGGTGCCCGATGGCTTGGCCTCGACCCCGTCTCCTCCCCAGCTGCACGCCTTGCTGCAGGCTGCCCACACTGTCACTCCGTCCCTCTGTGCTGCCTGGGTTTCATCCTGGCACTTGCTTCTGCTTGGTGTCTTCTTTATCTGTCTGTCTGAACGCCTGCCCCTGTCTCCTCAGCCGACCGTGACCCTGCGAGGGCAGGGACTTGCTTTCACTCGCTGCCCATCTCCAGGCCTGGGATGGGGTCTGGCGCCTAGGAGGACACCATCGCGGTGCCGGCTGAGCACGTGATCAGACACACTAGTATGGGGTGTGCTGTGCAGGCTGCATGAGCACACCCAGAGGCAAGCACGTCCTAGTTCCTGGGACCTGTGAGTGTGACCTTATGTGGCAAAAGGGACTGTGGAGATGGGATTCAGGGATTCAGTTAAGGGTCATTGGTTGGGGAGATGATCCTGGACTACCTTTGCATTCTTATAAGAGAGTCAGAGGCGGGGGATGGAGGCGGGCTTTGGGGGATGCACTTTGCAGATGGAGGAAGGGGGTGGGCGCAAGCCCAGGAGCACAGGCGGCCGCGAGGAGGGAGAGGCACGGACATGGACTCTGCCCTGGCCTCCAGCCAGGGACGCAGCCCCGCCCATACCCCGCGTCAGGCCCAGGAAACTTATTGCAGACTCCAGTTTCCAGAACTGTAGGAGAATACATCCTGTTGTGTTAAGTCGCCGGTTTGTGGCAATTTGTCAGTTGCGATAGGAAACTCATACAAATGCCACCACAGCAGCAACCGGCATTGTTGAGCACCCAGTGTTTATCAAGCACCAAGCTTAGATGCTTTGCCAAGTCAGAATTCTTTTTAGGTGAAGGTAACAGAAATTCAACTCAAACTAGTTTGAGCATAAAAGGAAAAGTATTGGCTTGGTGCAGTGGCTCACACCTATAATTCCAGCACTTTGGGAGTCCGAGGCAGGAGGACCACTTGAGCCCAGGAGTTCGAGACCAGCCTGAGCAAGAGTGAGACCCCATCTCTCCAAAAAATAGAAAAATTAGCCAGATATGGTGGTGGCACCTGTAGCTACTCGGGAGGCTGAGGCAGGAGGATGGCTTGAGCCCAGGAGTTTGAGGTTGCTGTGAGCTGTGATGACACCATTGCACTCCAGCCAGGGCAACAGAGTGAGACCCTGTCTCAAAAAAAAAAAAAAAAAGGGAGATGTATGGATGGGTCCCCTGACCATCTCCCAGAAGAGAAAGGCTGAGCTTTAGGGACTCAAATGGCCAAGGGACTCTCTGGGCCTTTCTGCCTCGCCATCTCTCCGTTTCTTTCTGTGCACTAACACGCTTTCTGCACGCTGAGGGCGACTTGCCGCTGGCAGCCTGAGTTTAAGGCCTTCCAGCATCCAAGTCCAGGCGTGGCCGTACCAAGTGCTTCTTTGTCTCTGTCTCTTCCAGCTTTGCCACATGCAGTCCCAGGGAGGGCCTCTGGCAGGTGGCCAGGCACACCCACCCTGTCACTGGAGAAGTGGTCGTGATTTGTGTCTTTTCAGCACAGAACGTTTCCATGCCCCGGCGCGTTCTGTCCTCACAAACCCTTTGCCACAGGTGTTACTGTGACCCTCGCTTTACAGATGAGGAAACTGAAGCAGGAAGAGAAATAAGGCCCAGGGACTCAGTCTGTACAGTGAGGAGAGTCTGTACTTTTTTTTTAACTTTTTTTTTTGAAACATTGTAGATTCAGAGGAAGCTGCAAAGCTGGCAGAGAGAGTTGCGGCCCCTGCGTGCTGCAGTCAGTTTCCCCGGTGGCTGCTGTGGTGCAGCCCCAAGCCGGGAAGCTGGCGTCACTCTGAAATGAACGTGCAGTTCTATGTCACTTTACCCCACGTGGATTTGTGTAGCCAGCACTACCACCACCAAGACACAGAGCTAGGCCACCACCACAAAGCCCTCCCTGGGCTGCCCCTTTCTGGTCATACTCGCCCCCACCATTCCCTCTCCGACTTGAGTTTTGTCACGTCTGGGTCGTTACATGCGTGGCAGCCTACGGCATATGGCCTTTGGAGAGTGGCTGCTTCCACTTAGCCTAGTGCCCTTGAGGTCCATCCTGTGCTTGCTTTTGATGGCAGGGTGGTTTCCATGGTAGGGGTGCAGCACAGTGTCTTTCACAGTCCCCTGGGCTAGGACCCCTCAGTTGTTTCCAGAGCCTGACTGTTCCCCCAGAGCCATGCAGCCTCAGGGAATGTGGGGAGGAGGAGGAAGGTCACACTGCAAGTGGTCTGCTGCAGGACTGGGCTTTTGCTGTCATGATTTGGGCACTGCCCAGTGACCGCAGAGTCCTTGCGAGGGATGGATGGAGCCTTTAGAAATGCCGTGGGGAGCCAAGGGCACTGACCACACAGGCTCTGTGGACAGCTCTGCAAGTGCAGGGACAGCTTTTCAGACCGAGCCACGAAAACACTATCACCCAGGACAAAATGTCCTAAGACTGTAATAAATTAAAAAATTGTTGTTCATCAAGTTCAGGAGCAGCGAGGGTCTGAGCTCCCTCCTCTGTTTCCTGCAGGAGCTGAGGCTGACGTCTTACCTCTCGAGGATGACGATGGTGCCCGTGGCCACACTGCGCCGGCTCCTGGATGTGGTGCTGCCCACAGCCTCGCAGTCTCAGCTGCTGGCCCTGCTGGAGTCGGTCAGCGAGAAGCATCCAGACCACGCTGCCGAGAATGAGGGTAGTGCGGAGCCGGCCGCCGTGGGCAGGAGGAGGTGAGCGCGTGAAGACAAGGGGCCTGACCTGCCAGGAACCCCCCAGGGAGGGAGCAGACACATGCGCCTTCCCAGTGCCGCCTCCCTGTCCAGAGGGTCACTGTGAACCCCTGAAGTCATGAGAGGACTAAGGTTTTTGTCCATACTTTCTAACTTTGTCACCAATTTACTTTTCAAGTACAATCTTAAGAAAATAAGTTTTCCCAGGGCCA
>CAUYPO010145765.1:0-16625 GCA_963574435.1 Cheirogaleus major
CCGCCCCACCTCCCCCCCCCCCCCCCCCCCCCCCCCCCCCCCCCCCCCCCCCCCCCCCCCCCCCCCCCCCCCCCCCCCCCCCCCCCCCCCCCCCCCCCCCCCCCCCCCCCCCCCCCCCGCCCCCCGCGCGGTCAGGCAGACCCCCAGGTGCACAGCAGTTGGCCCTCGGGTCAAGGAGCACAGCATTTTCCACACGAGGATCCTCCTACTTTATAGACGGGGAAAATGGGCAGGAAAACAACTGCTTTTCCAAAGTGCACATGCAGCGCAGCGTGCCCGGAGTGGGATCTCTTGCTGCACCTGTCCCAGCCCATCGGCTGGGTGGGGTTTTAGAGACTCCACGCCCTCGAGGTGAAGTTCCACAGCAGGAAAGGCGGCGGCTCTGGCCCGGAGGGAAGCTGAGACAGTAGGCGGTCGCAGGCCCCCTCTGGGGGCACCGTGTGCCCATGGTTTCTGTCCAGTGTGGGCATCCACGTCCAAGCTAAGCTGCTACTCAGGGATGGATCAGTGTTCCCAGAAATCCCTCACTGGCAGGTCAGTACCTTCTAAATCCCACCCAAAATTCCCACTGGGAATGAGTTCTCGAAATGGCTGTCCAGGCTTGAGAAAGCTGCTTCAGACCAAACTTTGTATTCAAAGTTCAAAATGAACTGCACAAGCAGAGATCAAAATAGTGGGGCCAAGAGCTATGGCTCATACCTGTAATCCCAGCTACTTGGGGGACTGCGGTGGGAGGATCGCTTGAGGCCAGGAGTTCAAGATCAACCTGGGCAGCATAGCAAGACCCCACCTCTACAAAAAATATAATGAAAATTTAAAAATGAGCTGGGCATGGTGGTGTGTGCCCGTAGTCCCAGCTACTCAGGAGGCTGAGGCAGGAGGATCGCCTGAGCCCAGGAGTTGTAGGTTGCTGTGAGCTAGGATGACACCACCATACTCCATCCTGGGTGACAGAGTAAGCCCAGGTCTCAAAAAATAATAATAATAAATAATAAGTAAAATAAGTAATGCACAGCTCTGCCCCATCCCTCCACAGTCTGTGATGAGGAGGGGCAGAGGCCTCCAAGGATGAAAAGACACTGGGAAGGGCTTGGCTCAGGACGGTTTTGAAAGGACTACGAGGAAGGAACGGGCAGAAGCCAGGACGAGAGAGCTCTAAGCTGTGCAAGTATGAAGTTCATCCACTGTGTCTCCAAGACACACTCTTGCCTTTCCTAGCAACACAGAGCCAAATGGAGACAATGGATTCCCCAGTAAATTTACCTCTCTGCATCTTCCTCACACAGCCGTGGCCAGGCTGTGTTCCCTGGAAACATGAACACATAGGTGCACGAGACAGACAGTGAGGACACTGGTGCTGCCCTCTGTCTCAGGACACCCAGGTCCTCAGGCCGCGTCTACCGCAGAGCTGGAGGCCGCTCCTGCACCACCCCAACCCCGGGAGCGTAAGTGCCCTGGCCCAGCACACGCAGTCCTCCCCTTGGGGAGAGACGTGGGTCATCCACAATGTGGAAAACTGGGATGAGCAGCAGAAAGCCCATGCCACGCTGTGTGCACATCAGAGCCGGGATAAAGACATGGGTGAAAGGACGCATCCTGGGATGCGCATCTTGGGACGGCGGGGTTCCAAGTGAAAGACGCACATCCCGGGAGCCCAGCGTTGCTGTGGCTGCCCCTGCCGGCCTTAAGGCTCCTCTGTCCTCCGAGGACACGGGACGTGCTTCCTCGCACCCCTGCCAAGCTCGCCCGCTGCTGTTAGTGGGGTGTGGGAACGGCTGTCGGCCTTCCGCCCGCACCCTGTGCCCCACGCTTCCTGGCAGCACAGCCCTGTAGGACTGGCCACGCCAGAGAGCCCCGAACTTCCAGACTGAATACTGATGTGGCACCCGCGTCATCTGTCCCACAGAGCCGGGACAAGACCTTGCACTCAGAACACACTTTATTTTCAACTGACACTAAGTTTATTTACCAAAAAACAGTCTTTCTGTGAATGACAGCTTTCATGAAAGATAGATAGATTTATCTTTGATCAACCTGTGGGTTTTTCTTACTGCCTCTGACAATAAATATTATGAAGGAAAATGGAAATCATGGGGGTTTATTCCCATGATTGCAAAAGGAGATGCAACTGCTGCAAAAGTTTACAAGAACCTGGAGAAACAAGTTTGCTATTTAACACTAAATCAACCTACAACACTGTGTTGCATCAGTTCCTCCACTCCTCTTGACGAGCGTCCCATCGACTAAGAAACGGTAACTGGTCAGCACACAGGTGAAGGGAGCTGCCATGCAGGCTGCGGGGCTCAGCGCAAGACAGGAAGTCAGAGGCACGACCCGTGCCCCAAAGTCTGCCTCAGCTGGGAGGTCACGACCTGCTCACCCTAAGTGTCCCAGCAAGACCTCCAGGAAATGCCAAATGACAAATGACTAAGCACTAAAGTAATTCAGGCAACAGAAATTGTGTGTGTCTCAATGTGTGCACAGCCGTGTGTCAACTATGAGTGTATTTGTGCAACTAGGAGTTAACATCTGCATGTTAACTGTGAGTGTGTGTGGCATCTGCATGTCAGCATGTTTGTGTGTGTGCATCTGCTTATTGTCAGTGTGTGGCATGTGCATGTCACTGTGAGCATGTGTGTGTGCACATCTGCTTATTGTGTGTCACTGTGAGCATGTTTGTGTGTGTGCATCTGCATGTTAATTTTGAGTGTGGCATCTCCATGTCATTGTGAGCATGTTTGTGTGTGTGTGTATCTGTGTGTTAATTGTGTGACCTTGCAGGTAGCCAAAGCGTGCAGACATCTGGGCGCCTTAGCTGGAGCAGGGGAGCTTGTGCTTGGCCTATGGCCGCATGAGTCTCTGCAAAGGAAGGGGAGAGGGGGCTCCTGGGAAAGGAGCCCAAGGAACCCAAACAGCCAAGAGCTCTGTGCATGACATACGGTTATGTGGTTGGAGCAGATTCATTCCATGGGTGAGCTGAGAATCAACTGTGTTCCGACGCACACCCCCACCCCGTCTCTTCATGCACTGTGGGATGTGACCGGGGGAGCGAGGGAGGTGCAGAGGAGGGATGAGAGGGGGACAGAGAAAGGGGGTCTGACAGCAGCACAGGACATGGACACAGGCACCAGTGGAGCAGTGGGGCACGAGGAGGCCAGAGGGACAGAACTCAGACGCTGCTGACCGCAGCGGGGCACATGGTCCCAGCCAGGACGGGAGGTTCAGCAGGCGCCGTGGCGACGGAGGGCCCCGAGGAAACTGCCATGCTTGGCGTGAGCGCAGAGGGCAGTGCCACAGGGCAGCCTGGCAGGAAGGGGGCGCTGCACAAGAGCCCCTGTGGGGCGCTCGGACTGCCCAGCCCGGCTGCTGGCATGCCACCACCCAATTCAAGGACTGACTAGTGCTACAGCTCTACCGTTTCCTTCTGATCAACCCAGTTTTTACACTTCAGTAAGAGTGAGAGGAAGCCGGCCGCCAATGTGGTTCCCCCCAGCCCTGGCCACTACCTTCCTGGCGCAGGTGTGGGGCTGGATGGCACCTGGGGGCCCTGGCTGCGCATGCCTCCCCTGTGCCCCTCACTGCCCAGCCCGTCCCCAGAGGACATGGGCTCTACTCCTCCAACAGAGCTAGTCAGACCCTAGAAGCCTTACTGCCGGTCAGGTGGTCTAGTCAGACAGGGCTGTGCCTGCTGTCCCCTACCTCGCTGGTCCCCAGGGACATGATGGTTTCCCAGGAGTCCAGCCCCAGGGCAGCAGGCAGCACTGCAGCAACCAGCATCACTCCTCCAGGGCCCCGTCCCCTACAGCCACAGGAGCAGGTAGTGCCCCTGGCTGGACAGGCGGGTGGCCCCACACTGGAGGGCTCCTGTGTTTCAGGCACCATGTGAGGTTGACCGGTGTCATCCTCACAGTTCACAACGCAGACGCCAAGATGCTGCAGGGCCGACGGCTTGTCAGACCCCACAGGGAGGGAGCGCTGGACAGGACAGCGTGACGCGGAAACCACGTCCTCTGGGAGACGAGCTCCAGACCTCCTGGCTGAGCCAGGTCTGACAACACAGCTCCAGGCTCACTCAGAACTCACGCTCATGGGGTCACACTTACTCTGTGGCCTGTGTCTTGCTATCCCGAACACTGCTGGAATGATCGTTTCCAGGCTGTGAGTGAGTGAATGCTGTGGTCGTCAGACCCAGGGGCGACGCTGTCTGGCTCACCTGACCTGTAGCTGCTCCGCATGCAGAAGAGCCGGAAGACATCGGGGGAAAACGTCTTCAGAAAGTCCTAATAAGGGAGAAATAAGCACAGCTATGATGCTTTTTTCCTATATTTTGTATCACTCAGAGATCACCTCATTTACTACAGTTATGTGAGCTAATCTATACACATCAAGAAATCAGGAATTTTAAGGGAAAGCTTATTTTGTCTCCAAATTCTCACAGCTGCCACTCTTTCTCCTGGCAATTTCCCCACTGAGTTGTCTGTTCAAGCTCAACACTGAGGGAAACAGCAAGAGGAGAAAGCCTGAAATCCCTGTGCTGAGCAGGCCCAAGGAGAAACCTGCTCTGTTGTCAGCCTCGGGGACTTTCATGCACGGCACTGACGCAAGACAGGGACACAGCCGGGCCCCCCAGGTGGCCAGCCCACCACTCAGACCGTGCCTGGTGCGGAGGGGACACAGGGAGGAAGCGGGAGACGCGGCGTGAGGGAGACCGTGCAGGAGAAAGCCACGGCTAGCGCAGCTGGCCTCCGAGCCCAGTCAGCCCTGCTCACCCCACATGGCGGCACGGTGCCCGCAAACACTGAGGTCAGTGTACACACTGAGTTTGTCTCCTGCCTCTGGTTAAACATTGGAAAACTGATAACCCAACCAGTATCGTCCTATAACTTATAAAACATAACTTATAAAACGCCTGTTCACAAAGTAGCAGAAATTTCTACATTCGGGAGCACAACCCAGAGAAACTCCAGAGAGCACTTCGGAGGCGCCCGCTGAACCCGTGTGACACACAACAAAACCTCCCGCAGCCAGGCCAGTCCTGGTGGCTACTTTAAGGAGAAGAGACTCAGTAAGGGAAGGAGAAAAGGGCTCCACCTCACTAAGGGCTCCAAAGGCGGCCCCAGGAAAGAAAGCGAGAGCCCCGCCTCACCCCCCACCCTGGGCGGACATGCTTGGAGGACAGGGCTGCGGGTGGCAGGTCACCTCCACAGGTAGCACACAGCGCTGGCCCGATGGAAGCCTTCTCTCCTGCCAATGCCTCAGAAGGCAGCCACGACTGGCTACCTCTCCCTGAAGCTTCTCCTCTGCTCGGGATGCTGCCGAGCCCTGTCCCCTTGGACAAGCCTGGCTCTTCTTGTCCCTGGGCTGATGTGTGGTGACATGAGCAGGCTGCTGCTGAGCCGTGGTCTGCACCCCTTGCTGGGGCTTGGACATCCCTAGTCCTCAGCCAGGCTTGTCCCTTAACAGGTGACGGGCTGCTGGCACAAGACACATCCAAGGAGGGCGAGCAGGAAGCAGTCTGGCGGCTGAGGCCCAGAGGCTGGCTCAAAACACTGCATCAGGACACACATGCGCTACAGCTATAAAATGCTGCTCTACGGCCGTACTGCTCAACAACTCGACTGAGAGCAAAGCGAACGAAACTGAAGAGCGTCCTGGGGCAAGAGGGGCTGTCTTTGTCCCAGGGTTGCAGCGGGGCATCCCCAGCAGAACCAGGGCAGTCTCCCCTGTCCTGCCCGGGAGGAGGGCGGTGCTGGCACTGCTGAGTGGGGAGAGGAAGGAGACTGCTGCCTGCTCCAGAGGATGGAGGGGCCTGGGCTGCCTCCCACCAGGTGAGCACTCCACCTCCGGCCCTCATTCCACCCCCTTGTCTGCCTGTGCTTAGTGCAGTGTGTGTGTGTGGGGGGGTCATTCTTGCTCAGGAGTGGCATTAATTAGGAAACTGCTGGGCCAATCCTCTAATCCAGGTTCTCAACCTGGGTCCACGGAGGGGCCTATGGAGAGACTTCCGGAGGGCAGGGGGAAGACGAGGTGTATGAATTTGGATGGTTACGTAGTTACACTCTTATATCCACTAACCTCTCACTGAAACGTGGCATTCCCTTCAATGATCAACTATGAGCAACAAACCACAGGATGACCACAGCCTGGTGCTCTGTGGCCACACCAGTCAGAGATGTGTTCATATTCCAAGTGCCGCCTACGCCTGCCAATTATTCAACCAGACCTGCAGCTGGTTGTGTTCAATACGGAAGAACACACATTCCTCTATCTCAATGCCATTGATGTGCTCTGTAATCCTATGCATTTCATTTTATGTATTTAAAAACATTAAATTATAAGAGAGGTCCACAAACTTCACCAGGCTGCCAAAGGGGTCTAGGGAAAAGGGTCAGAGTTAGTGTGTGTGTGTGTGTGTGAATCCCTGTCCTTAATCAGTAATAACGTTGAAATTTCAGCTTAAATCTGTGCATCTCCTGTGTACTTCTTTCCAAATTGTGAAAAAAAGAATATTATTTCCCCTGAATTCCCTCACTCGTGCCAAGTGCTGCCGTTCTCGTTAGCACACGGGCAGCCAGGCCCTGCTGCCTTCAATGCAAGGTGCTTCCTCCTCAAATCTCCACGCGCTGGTGTAGAACTACGCGCCACTGTGGACGCAGGGCAGCACCCCAAATCAGTACGCCACAGACAGAACAACCAGGTGAGCAGCTGACATTGTTACCTAAGGCTTTATCATTTGTGAAATGCTCACGTGACAGCCCGTAATTGTTATCTGTCCTATTATGGTGACAAACAGACGAGGCTTAGAGAACTGAAAACCAAACCACTGAACATCACAGGCTGCACACAGCCTCCAAATTCTGGTTTGTCTCCATGACTGAGTCCCTGTGTCTTGGTTTGCAGGTATTTCCCTTCCATGGTACTTGAGTACCTCCCAGTTTAGCTGTTTTTAACAGTGCTTCCCCAGGTGCATGAGCTGTGTCTTCTAGTAGCAGTTGTCATGCTATACTGCATCTGGGAGGGGCTCTGGTCCGCTGGGTAAACAGGCGGCACAGCAGAGTAGGGATCGTGCATGGATGGCTCTACCTGGAACGCAGAGGTTCTTGCTGCCCACCTTCTTCCAACTTTCTCCCTTACTTTTGAATTATTTCCTTGTTATTCATTCTCCAAGGCATAGACTATAAACTGCGGTACAGCTCGTTACATGTTGCTTTATGCTGCAGTTCATTTTTCTTTGCCCAGGGAAACAATGTATCAGCAGACCTATTCCCCAACTGCCCTGCCATTAAGTGAGTTGTACTTTTAAACTCTTGTTCTGCTTTATATAAATTGTTGCCAGATAGGGAGTTGTTTTCCACAGAAGCAGAAGGTCTCATCCCTGTCTGTGACCTGCTGTCTACAGCTCCTCTCCCATCGCCCGGAGCTCGCCTGACCGTCCATCCAACAGAAACCAACACCGTGCTTCCCTTCTACAGGTGTTTGTACTTCCTCTGAATTAGGTACCATTTCCTACGCTACTGACTTTCTGCTCATATTTGTTGTGTTTCGTTACACAATTTTAAAACTGTAATATTAGGTATATTTTATCTCTGATGAAGTTCTCTAGTTTTTCTAAAAGAAATCTCTCTTCCTTTCAGAATTACAGAAAAGGATTCTAGGTGGCTTTATTTTAAAGGGTTCTTATTAGCCTCAATGTGTATTCACAAATCTAAGTTAATAGTTCTCTGAAACCCCAGCAACACTAAAGGGTGCTGATGTGCCCCACTATGGGGGGAGGGGGGACAGGGAAGGCACTGCCATAGAGTTAGGTACAGTAGCAGTTCAAATCTGGAATATAATCTTTCTATAGCATTCAGTTTCTATGGACTGTTTCCTAATAATAATATACAAAGAGGGGGAAACATAACTTCTTCATTTTATAATATTCTGGTACTGATGTGAAAAGGTCCCAAATATCGTGGGTGTTCATGGACATTAATTTTTTAACGTGTTCCTGCTCTAATATCACTAAGTTTCCGTCCTACTCTGGTTCCACCCTACCACTTGGCCACAGCTACCTGAGAGGTGAAATGTGACGATGCTGGTGTAAGTTTGTGCTGGAAGTGTCTCAGGGAGGTAAGCAATCTCCTGGGCACTCTGGCCAGAGGCCCATTACCCGGCGGGCACCAGGTAGTGATGACAGCAAGTGCTCTGAGCCACCACGAGCTCATAGGTGACAGGTGCACGCTCACAGGGAGCCAGCAGAGTGGACAGGCTGGTGGTTGCTGCTCCCTCTGACACTGGGACCCACTTCCAGAGCACCGGGCAGGGGCAGGCTCCAGGAGCCTCTCTTCTGGGCCACACGTCCTCATGTGCTTGGAGAGGTGCAGCAACTAGAGGTCAGGCTTTGAATCCTCACCTAAACTCCAGAGGTTGAGATCTTTCCACACTGACTCACTCCTGCCTCCATTAAGTAGAAAGAATTAGGAGTTTTCATGCAGACTATTATGAAACCTTCAGTGCTCTCCAAAACAATGAGGACTGGTGGGAAAACCAGGAAATTGAATGTGGGCCAACAGCTTAACATCTCCAAAGAACTATGGGCCAAGGGTACTTGCAGTCTAGCCAAGAACACAAAATAAAATTAGCCAATACATACACGTAGATGAATTCAACATAGCTAATAAACAAAGAAATGGAAATTTAAAATCTAGTTGCCATTCTTCACCTAATTAACAAGAAAAACATTACCCTGATTACACTTCTAATTTGATGTTGGAAGAGACCTGGGAAACGGACATTTTCACCTACTGCCAGTGGGAATGTAAGTGATACTTACTGCTCAATTCCCAGAGGCTATATCCAAATCATCCTGAATGCGCATATATCCACTAATGTACAGTTCTACTTCAAGGCATTTATCCTTAGTTACTAATCACTAGATATTTAGCCGAAAGACATTTATCACAGCATTGAGGACTACAGAATACCGGTCTCATATATAAGTCCAGCAACAGGGAAATAAATCACTGCCATGAGCCACAAAGTGGTCATTAAAAATAATGCAGATGTGGCAATATCTATGAAAATTTAAAATGTACATACCCTAGTAGAAAATTTGATATAATTTAAATGGCCATTAATAGGAGATTGTTTAAATTAATCAAGGTACATCCACACAATGGACTACTTAGCTTGGAATGAAACTTCATATAGTAGAAAATCGACTAATCCAAAAGATTCATTTAGTGAGTAAAGCAAACACAAAACAATGCTACCATTGTGTGCAAAGAAAAAAGTCAGAAATGCATTCATAGAGAAGAGAGAAATAAACACACACACACACTGACTCCTAAGGAGCTGGCAACAAGGGGGATCTGGTCGGGCAGGAAATGTTCTTTCCACATTTTGTGACTTTGAACTTTTCTATCACGTACTTCTTTGTCTTGTCTGTGTTTTTCAAACTTTCCACAATAAAATATATTAATTCTATAACTGGATTAAAACATTACTTGAATTGTGGCAGTAATTCAAGGCAGTATACATACTATACCCCCTCATGATCAGAAAGCAGAGAAATAAGGAGTTATCTCCATACTGGCTTATTTTATGTTACATCCCCTCGAAGGATAACCCAGAAAGCAATAAAACACCACAGTTACTGAGAAGCATGGGCACAGTGGGGTGCAGGCCAGCCATCTCCATACTTCTCTTTAGAGTGCTGACACTGAACCCTGCAAACGTTTTACATATTTGAAAAATAAAAGTAAATTGAAAGAGGGAAGACATACTGTCAGATCAGAAACAAACTGAACAAATGAACCTCCCATGTGATGAAGGGGAAACAGAAACACCCAGAGAAATCATTACACTCTTGACTGCAAGTGCTGACCACACCACCTTAGTGGGACACAATCTAAGAAAAAGAAATGCAAGTCCAGAACAGGCAAATCCGTAGAAACAGCAAGTAGGTGAGTGGTGTCAGGGGCTGGGAGGAAGAGGGATGGAGAAGTGACTGCTGATGGGTGTGGCGTTGGTTTTTGGGGTGATGACGATGTTCTTAGTAGTGATGGTCGCACAACTAGAAACATACTATAAACCACTGGACAGTATGACCTAAAAGGGGGAATTATATGGTATGTGAATTATATTTCAATAAAGCGATTATTTTTTTTAAAAAATGCAAAGAAATCTTAAACTTTACTCAATAGCTTTATGTTAATAATAATACTGGTATTAACTTTTTAAATTAATCTTGTATTTTAAGATGAAGCAAAAAGTTGATATGCTCTTATACGAAAACAGATTTTTAGTAAAAGAGAGGAAAAGAGCTTTAAAAAAGTCATGTGATATTAAATTGTATTTGGATATATCAAAATGAACTCACATAAAATATCTACTTTGTATGTTTATGTTTGTCTTCCTCCCCCAGCTCTGTCCCCTGAAAAGGCCCAGAAATACCGTCACTCCAGTAGCAATCAACATACTGAGCGCCGAAATCGTGGCTTCAGAATCCCATTTCCCCTCAAAGGCAGTGAGGCTCCCTGGAGATGAGGCAGGGGTGGGTAGGAGAGCGAAAGGTAAGCAGAGGCAGGAAGGGTGCACTAGAGACTGAGAGAGCCACGTCCACGGGACAAAGCAGCCAGTCAGAAGAGCCCTGCCTGGCTAAACCCCGGATGATTTCAACACCAAAGAGATAATGACTGAATGACAGTACATTAAATAAATAGATATCCTTAACTCTGTAGTGATACTGAGACAGAGACAAAACCCTTTGCTTGAAAGAATAATGCCAACTAATAAATGTCAAAAAAGTGACAAGATGAGACAATTACAGCTTTGTAACAACCGATGAAATCCATGATGAAGGTGAAGCCTCTAAAACCACAGGGGGTGGGCATTTGTTGGGAACCAGCTATCACATGGCATGCCACCTCTCAAAGTCTTAGTATCACGAGAAGGACATAAAACTACAAGAGAGGGATCTAGTGGTCATCCCTCAACCAAAGGTCAAACTTACCATCACAAATCATAGGACAACCTGACCTGGCCCCAGAGGAACACGGTATAAGTCCACAGCATCACCTATGAGGTATTCCTGCTGAAAGTGTCCAGGCTGGTCTTGAACTCCTAGGCTCAAGTGAACCTCCCGTCTTGCCCTCCCAAAATGCTAGGATTACAGGCATGAGTCACCAAGCCCAGCCTGAAAGTATTTCTTAAATAATAGGATTTGAAAGTAGAAATGATTCCTTGATCCATGGGCTGCAGAATGATGTTGTGTTGGCAGGCATGAAAACAGCATTGATCTCCTTGTATGTCTCCATCAGAGCTCTTGGGTGACCAGGTGCATTGGCAACAAGCAGCAATATTTTGAGAGGAATTTTTTTTTCTGAGCAGGTCTCAAAAGTAGCTTTAAAATATTCAGTAAACTATGTAAACAACAGATGTGCTATCATCCAGGCTTTCTTGTTCCATTTACAGAACAGGCAGAGTAGATTTAGCATTAACTCTTAAGGGCCCTCAGATTTTTGGAAAGGTAAATGAACACTGCTTCAACTTAAAGTCACCAGCTGCATTAGCTCTTAACAAAAGAGTCAGCCTATCCTTTGAAGCCAGGCACTGACTTTTCTTTCCTCTCTCACTATAAAAGTCCTATATGGCATCTTCATCCAACAGAAGGTTAGTTCATCTACTTTGAAGATCTGCTGCTTAGTGTAGCCACCTTCATCAATGATTTTCTAGGTCACTTGTTGTAGCTGCTATATCACCACTTGCTGTTTCACTTTGTGCTTTTATGTTACGGAGATGGCTTAAACCTCATGAACCAGCTTCTGCTAGCTTCCAAGTTTTTCTCTGCAGCTTCCTCACTTCTCTTTGCCTTCATAGTACTGAAGAAAGCTAAGGTCCTTGCTCTGGATTAGGCTTTGACTTAAGGGAATGTTGTGGCCGGTATGATCTTCTATCCAGACCACTCAAATTTTCTCCGTATCAGCAATAAGGTTTTCCAATCATTCATGTGTTCACTGGAGGAGCACTTTTAATCTGCTTCAAAAACTTTTTCTGGACCGGGTGCGGTGGCTCAGGCCTGTAATCCTAGCACTCTGGGAGGCCGAGGCGGGAGGATCGCTTGAGGTCAGGAGTTTGAAACCAGCCTGAGCAAGAGCGAGACCCCGTCTCTACTAAAAATAGAAAGAACTTAATTGGCCAAGTAAAAATATAGAGAAAAAACTAGCCGGGCATGGTGGCGCACGCCTGTAGTCCCAGCTACTCGGGAGGCTGAGGCAGGAGGATCACTTGAGCCCAGGAGTTTGAGGTTGCTGTGAGCTAGGCTGACGCCACAGCACTGTAGCCTGGGCAACAGAGTGAGACTCTGTCTCAAAAAAAAAAAAAAAAAACTTCACAATTTAGCTGTTTGGTGCAAGGGGCTAGCTTTCAAAGTATCTTGGCTTTCAACATGCCTTCCTCATTAAGCTTAATCATTTCTAGCTTTTGATTTAAAGTGAGAGACACTCTTTTACCTGAACACATAGAGGCCATTTTTAGGGTTATTAACTGGCCTAATTTCAATACCGTTCCTTGTGTCTCAGGGAATGGGGAGGCCCAAGGCGAGGGAGGGAGCCTGGGGAATGCCCAGTAGGTGCAGGAGTGAGGACACATACAACATTAAGTTCACTGTCTTGCATGGGCATGCTCATGGTTCCACATGATGATTATAACAGCAACACCAAAGACCACTACTCACGGATCGCTATGACAGATACAACAATGAAAAAGTTTGAAATATTGCAAGAATTACCTAAATGTGACAGAGACACAAAGTGAGCACATACTGTTGGAAAAATGCTATCTATAGACTTGCTTGACGCAGGGTTAATGCAAAGGTTCAATTTGTAAAAACCCCACAATATCTGCGAAGTGCACTCAAGTGAAGTACGCCCAAACGAGCTGGAGTGACTCACTGCTGCATGGCCCCACGTATACATGTGCAATGCACGTGTGAATAAATTTCTATTTTTCTCCTGTCAGCTGTCTTTGGCTAGTTTAACTTACAGGGCTCCAGCCAGAGAATCTAAGATGGGTAGAGGAAAAAGATTTCTTTTCTCTACTACACAACAAATAAAGCAAAATAATAACAACTACTGAATCTATGTAGTGGTAAATGGATGTTTCTTTTAACTTTTCTGTACATTTGAAAATTTTTCTAATATAAAAGTGAAAAATTCTATTGAAGAAAAGTATGTAAAAACTGCTTTGTGAGAGAAGCAGCCTTCTTTTGGTTTAGTGTAGATCGGATGGGAACAGCTGTCAGTGCTTTGCTATGTAGGTCTAGAAACTGTGCCCTTCAACCTATTTTGCAACTAAAATTAAATTTGTCTTTAAAGACAGGCCCAAAGACAAGGAAGATATCAACCAAACTTTAAAAAGTGTTCTATGAGTGCTTGTTTTCCATTCATACGGAAATACACATTCCCTGGGAAACCACCGCAGCAGGATGACATTTCTCAGGCTGGTTAAGAATCCAAGCAGCTTTGGGCCCACTAAAGGCAAGCTGCAAAAGCCAAACAAACAAACCCAAAACCACACTAGTAAGAGGAGGCTGGTACAGGGAGAGAAGGAATTTGGCAGGAATTTGTTTGCGGGAGAAACTGTTACAAAGAGAAAAGGGAAGAAGAAGGTGAAAATGTCCTACTGCAGAGGAAACAGCGGGAGGCAGACACTTGGAAGGAGAACCTCCAGAATGCAGGAGGCTACTGTGAGGTCCTCACACAAGGCAGAAGCCTTGGGGACAGGTTCTGCAAGCTGTGAGCAGCTCCAAGATGCAAAAAGCACATTATCTTTTTTTTTATAGTTATTTTTTTTTCCAGCATATTGTAGGGTTACAAATGTTAAGGTTACGTATATTGCCCTTGGCCCCCCCTCCCCCCTCGAGTCAGAGCTTCAAGTATGTCCATCTCCCAGTTGGTGCGCATCACACTCATTATGTTTGTATATACCCATCCCCTCCCCCGCCACCTGCCCGACACCCAACAAATGTTATTCCTATATGTCCACTTAGGTGTTGATCAGTTAATACCAATTTGCTGGTGAGTACATGTGGAAAGCACATTACCTTAATAGTAATGTAGTTTTTTAACGATTTGGACATTTTTTCTTCTTTGCCTTTCACATGCAAATGCCCTGAAACAAAAACAAAAGCATTCGTTCTGAATTGGTCCCTTGAGGAGACTCTGCAAGGAGGGTAAGAAGTGGGGAGGCAAAGTTGCTGCTCCTGGGTGCCCCTGGACCCTCGTGGGCAGCCTCCAGGCATGAGGGTCCCCAAGACACAGGCAGGAGCTGCACCCTATGCTATGTGCAGATCTGGTACGTGCAGATCTAAGGCTGCCCCCAAATCTTCACCTGCGCTCAGCCCTCCAGGAAGACAGGGCCCGGCACAGAGGGGCAGACGACAGGGTGCCCTGGCTGACTCAGAAATGAGACCAGATGGACAACCATGACGCTGACAGCAATATTTCATATTTTTTCTCTTTCCTGTAACTCAGAGACACTAATTTGACTAAATACCTGAAGAATGACGAATCTCTATTTTGGTAAATCAGGCACTCAGCAATAACTTGTTCAGAACAACAAAGTTGAGCCTGCAGGTCTCTGGGTGTGATTAGTTAGAATTTCTGTTGCAGGTATTTTCAGGGACTTTTCAAGACTTTCGTATTACACCTCCTCCCCGCAATGTATGTGAAAGACAGGAAGAAAACCAAACCCATCTAGGGAATCCTAAATCTGAGCCTGGAATTCTGCCTGGACTGTGTTCTTACAAGGCTTATTTCCAAGGGAAGGGCCTTTCTGTTTCTAACAGAAGATTATTCTTCTTTTTCTGACACAACTTCAAATATAAGAGTGTTCCAAGGCCGATTTTATTTTTTTTTGAAAACTGGTTTCCAAAAAGAAATATAACCTCGAATATGTCATTCTATATAGTGTGTCATATACACCAAGCATGATTATAATTTAAAAATACTGACAATATCTGAAAAATGAAACATATTTGATATTGTTTGAATGTTTATGTCCTCCCAAATTCCTATGTTGGAATCCTACTCTCCAAGGTGATGATGGTTTTTGGAGGGGCGTTTGGAGGTGATTAGGTCATGGGGGTAGAGCCAGCATGGCTGGGATTATTGTCCTTATAAAAGAGACCCCAGGGCCAGGCACGGTGGCTCACACCTGTAATCCTAGCACTCTGGGAGGCAGAGGCGGGAGGATCGCTCAAGGTCAGGAGTTCGAAACCAGCCTGAGCAAGAGCAAGACCCCGGTCTCTACTAAAAAAAGAAAGAAATTAATTGGCCAACTAAAAATATATAGAAAAAATTAGCCGGGCATGGTAGCGCATGCCTGTAGTCCCAGCTGCTCTGGAGGCTGAGGCAGGAGGATCGCTTAAGCCCAGGAGTTTGAGGTTGCTGTGAGCTAGGCTGACGCCACGGCACTCTAGCCTGGGCAACAGAGTGAGACCGTGTCTCAAAAAAATAAAAAATAAAAAATAAAAATAAAATAGAACAAAACAGCAACCAAAAACCCTCTCCCATTCCCACACGTGAAGGTGAACAAGACCCCAGCCCTTATTCACTGACAGAGGCTGAGCGTCTTCCCGGCTCAAGCCACCCTGTTGGTTCCCTGAAGGGCACACTGCATTTCACACTGCACACTGCATGTCCGTCACAACCATAACCTACTGAACAGATCCAGCTGACAGACGACGGAGTGTCCACGGAGGGGTCACCTCTGACTTCCCAGACTGCTCACAGGGCGATGAGTTGTTCTGAATCTGACAGGAGGGACCGGATGCCCTCTGTTCCTGAGATGCGGTACTTCGCGCCCGCGAGGGGGCTCTGAGCACGTTTCTCTCCAAGGAAGACAGACTCCCGCCTCAAGTGTCCTGTGGGCACCTGGCTCTGGAAATGAGCACCGGGCTTCCCAGGAGCAACATTTTTAAAACTCTATCGCTGGGCAGTGAGTGTCTCCCTGCCACGAGAGCACAGCTGCACACGGAGTGAGAACATCAGGCGGAAGCCGCCACGTGTGGGACATGGCTGGCAGAAACAGCGCGCTGAGCTCTCCCCAGGGAAGTGATGAGTTATACCAGACAACCGCTCCCAAGTCCCTACACAACAATCCAGCCAGCTTTGTTTCCGCTTTCCCGCTGGACAACCTAGAGGCACTACAGAAAGGAGCTGGTCACTCCAGAGGACTGGGCGCCGTGAGAGGCAGACATAGCAGTGGTGGGGCGGAAGCTCCAGGGTGAGCTTGGGGTGAAGAGGACACTGGGAAGTGCACTTCAGGGCCAGCAGCCTCACCTGTTGACTGTCATGAAGAAAGCCAAGTGAACCCTACTACAGACTATAAAACTACAGCAGCTCTGCACTCAATATTGCCTTGCTGTGACATACTCATTTCCTCATTCAAGGACTTAAAAAACATTTGTTAACTTCCTGTATTTTTTTTTTTTTTTGAGACAGAGTCTCACTCTGTTGCCCTGGCTAGAGTGAGTGCTGTGGCGTCAGCCTAGCTCACAGCAACCTCAAACTCCTGGGCTCAAGCGATCCTCCTGCCTCAGCCTCCCGAGTAGCTGGGACTACAGGCATGCGCCACCATGC
>CAUYPO010145766.1:0-19974 GCA_963574435.1 Cheirogaleus major
TGCTAGTGGACATAAAGATTCCCATTGGTTGTTTTAGTGCCTCATTCTTAAGTAGGAATAAACAATCAAAAAACTTTAAACGTTTGATGAAAGCCTATAACTCAAAATGGAAAATCAAGATAATATCAAAACAAAACAAAACAAAAAGAAGCTTAGAAAATCTTCATTGTTACTATCAAGGAGAACCATGAGGCTATTACAACCACAAAACAAGAACAGAGTGTGACAAAGAAGGAACAGTCAAGAAATAAGAAGGAATTCTTACGGAGAAAGGAACACTTATACACCATTAGTGGAACTGCAAACTAGTACAACCTCTATAGAAAGTAGTATGGAGATACCTTAAAGAGCTAAACGTAGACCTACCATTTGATCCAGCAATGCCATTATTAGATACTTGCCTAAAGGGAAAAAAGTCATTTTATGAAAAAGACATTTGCACTCAAATGTTTATTGCAGCACAATTCACAATTGCAAAGATGTGGAATCAACTCAAGTGCCCATCAATACATGAGTGGATTAATAAAATGCGGTATATGTATAGTATGGAGTACTACTCAGCCATAAGAAATAGTGAACGCTAACACCTTTTGTAACAACCTGGATGGAACTGGAGATCATCCGTTGAAGCGTTGCAAGAATGGAAAAATAAACACCACATGTACTCACTATTAAATTGGAATTAATTGATCAACACTCTTGTGTACATATGGTGATAAAACTCAACAGAAATCAAGCAGGTGGGAGGAGGGAGAAAGGTATGGGTACAATACACACTATCTGGGTGATGAACACACTTATAATGTTGACTCAAACTATACAAAGCAATTCATGTAACCAAAACATCCGTACCCCCCTAATATTCTGAAATTTTTAAAAATTGCCAAAGTTTAAGATAATGCATATAAAATAAAAGGACTAGAAAATTTAAAAATAAAGAGACTATAAATACCCAATGCAATGAATAAAAAGAAGCGTAACTAGACAGATGACTGTGAAATATAAGAATATCACAGATAACAGGAAAATCTCAATAGCTCCAAGAAATAAAAAATAAAATATTTTTAAGGAGCATGTTTCATACTGGCATCAGACTCCTCATCAACTTTACTAGAAGATATAACCAGTGCCTTCAATATTCAAATGGAAAATTATTTTAAATCTAGAATTCAGTACCTTGAAAAACTATCAAACAAAGATAGAGGAAAAAAGATATTTTCAGACATAGAGGATTCAATTTTTTTCTTGGTGGTTTGAATGGTGGTCCCCCAAAAGATGTATCCATATGCTAAGCCCCAGAAACTGAATGAGACCTTGCTTGGAGAAAGGGTCTCTGCAGATGTAATCCAGTCAAAGATCCTGAGATGAGATCATCTTCAATGATCTAACTGGGTCCTAGATCCAATGACATGTGTCTTTGGAAGACACCAAGGAGGAAAAGCCATCGGTGGAGGAGGCTGATGATGTGATACAGCCAAGGAAGCCCAGGGTCACCTGGAGCCATCAGAAGCTGGAAGAAACAAGGGAGGATTCTCCCCAGAGCACAATCCTGCCCACACCTTGACTTTGGACTTCTGGCCTTGGGAACTATGAGAAAGCAAATACATACATGGTTTTAAGTCACCAGTTTGTGGTGATTTGTTGCAGCAGCCAGGAAAAAAACTGAATATATTATACCTCCTTGACCCATGCACTTAGGATGTTATTTGGGGATGTGCACTAACAAAATGGGAGAATAAATCAAGAAAGAAGAAGTAGATTCCAGAGGAGTAGAAATGGAAATTCGGGCTGACAACGAGCGACCTCTGGAGAGCAGGCAGTGAAGCGGGAGAAGCCAGAGCTCGAGGAGAAAGGCTTCATTAACTGACACCACCCACGAGACACTGCGGCAACAGAGGAATGCAGGAAAGCAGTTCAAGGCATTAAAGGAAAAAAGGAAGACAAATACAGAACAAGAAAAAAATCTGTCAAACAAATGCAATAGAATCCCAGTACACTACTAGGCTAGGTAGTGAATGTTTGCAGCGTTGTAATAAAGTAACCACTGTTTATTAATTTACAAGTATTATATTCAAGTTATCTGCAAGCAAGAAAGTTCTTGTTTTGTGGTTGTAATAGCCTCATGGTTCTCCTTGATAGTAACAATGAAGATTTTCTAAGCTTCTTTTTGTTTTGTTTTGATATTATCTTGATTTTCCATTTTGAGTTATAAGCTTTCATCAAATGTTTAAAGTTTTTTGATTGTTTATTCCTACTTAAGAATGAGGCACTAAAACAACCAATGGGAATCTTTATGTCCACTAGCAATTAGGGGTGGGTACACATGATCAATTAGGAAATTAGAAGGGATTGGAGGAAAGTGGGAAGAAATAATAGAGGTGATCACAGCCTTGTATGTCAACAGGGGAAGCAAGTGCAATTTGTAATGAATAGAGTGATGAAGGTACAGTGAAAATATGATGCCTGATGTTACAGATATTGCCAAAATAGAAACTAAAAATAGAAATATAATCATATTCTAGGAAAGGGAGATAGAACATTGTAGTATTGAGCTAAGTCTTCATCTCTCATGTTAGTCAATGGATAATGTCTAAAATTGATCAATCAAGAAATAGCTATAAATACACATATTTAGCAATATAACTAAGCAATAAAAGAAATAAAACCAGAAAGAGTTAAAATAATACAAATCATTCCTTCTGGGTTATAGCATGTGGATGATCAAGCGTAGTCTAAAGGTCCCCAACCTTTTTGGCATTAGGGACCATTTTCATGGAAGACAATTTTTCCACAGACCAGGGAGGAGGGGGATGGTTTTAGGATGATTCAAGCCCATTACATTTATTGTGCACTTTATTTCTATTATTACATTGTAATATATAATGAAATAATTATACATTATATAATGAATATAATTATGAATATGAATTATAATTAATGAATTATAATATGAATGTATAATGTATATAATTATACATTATACATTTACCATAGGTTGGGGACCCTGGTCTAAAGGACTATTTCCTTTTGTTCTAAGTCCTTAGGCATGATTTTGTGTTCTAACCATGTACATACATTAATTTGAATTAATTTGAAATAATGTTTTTCTAAAACAATTTTGAGCTTCCACTTTAAATGTAAAAAACTGAAAAGAATGTCCCTTCCACATCTATAACAGCAAAAACACCAGAAAATCTGCCAATTTACAATGAATCTTGAACCCATCAGAGGGCTGTAACTAATCTGAAATCTGAAGACAGACAGGCACGTTCAAGAAGAAATGGGATCTGAGCACGCACTTAGCGGTGGTGCATGTGTGAAGCCAAACAAGCCTTCAGGAAGTTCGAGAGGCAGCATGACGATGCTATGCCTGTATCCCCAGCTACTCAGCAGCACTTCCTCCGGGGAGTTTTGGAGAACCTGTGGCCTCAGGCCACGTGTGGCCCTCCAGATCTCCAAGTGCAGCCCCTCGATGGACTCCAAACTTCACAGAACAGATCCCTTTATTAAATGGATTTGTTTCTGTAAAATTTGGATTCATTTAAAAGGCTGCACTCAAGGATCCAGAAGGTCACATGTGGTCCCCACCCCTAGTCTCTTAAAAATAATAAGAAATCAGCAAAGGCCGACTATGGGCTGGCAAGAAAACACAGAATCTCTGGAAGCCACAGAGGAATTCATACCTACCCCTTGCATGGATATGACAGCGTGCTCATAGGAAAGACTGAAATCATAGCAAGAGCCTGGAGAAGGCCTCCCTCCTGGTGCAGGGATGGGGAACAGGAGCCCAGGCTGGGTGGGAAAGCATGAAACCCACTCAGGTCCTTCTACCCTATCTCCCTGGGTACCAAAAGTCTTAAACCACTGGGGGAAAGGCAACAAACTTTGTCACCTCCAACACATAGGTGAAGCCTTCCTGAATCCCAGGGGATTCAGATTGGCCCAGATCATAAGATGTCCCTGAATATGGGAAAGGGGTACAGCATTACTAAGAAGGCCCCACCCTGTGGCCCAGAGACACGGCATCTGCTTATATCTGAAGCTGAACCAGCAGGGGAGGTTACACTCTCTCTACCCCTATTGTCAGGATGGCAGGTGTCCAGTAACAAGTGATCATCCCCAGTTGGAGCCAGATCAAGACCCTGGGAGAACCAGGTCGTCTCTGAGGCACAGGAACTACCCAGAACTGAGGGCAGAACAAATCACTTTGGCAGACCAGCTGCCCCTAAACACAGAGTAGTGTTTACAGGAGTTTGGACACTTTGGTGTTGAAGAATAATTATAGCAAAAACATAACCCAACCCAAGTTCCACTCCTGGTTGACTTGATTCAACCCTGCAAACTAAAGTCCGAGCAAAAAAAGATGTGTACCCATTTCCAGGCTTAAATACTAGACACCACGTTTGCTACAAGCTACGCTCAAACCTCTAACTTTTCTCTTTCCCGCTGTGCTCTTTCCATCGTACACGGGCACTGCTGATGGTCAGCACTGAACTCTTGTTCTGGGAGGCATCAGGGTGCAATGGAAAGGTCATGCCTTTGACATCAGACACACTTGACTATGCCACTCAATGACCTTGGACAGGCTACTTAACCTCAGTTTCTTCACCTGTAAAGTGGGGGCTTTATACCCACTTAGGAGAGTTGTATGGCAATGAAATTACTCCCTGGATATAAAGAACTTGCCAGCCCAAATCGCTGGTGTTCTATAGAAAATGAGCAGGACTATTCACATGAGGCTCTATGATCTAACAACAGGTCTGCATTAGGCTCTGCTGTCAGATGTCTCTCATTGGTTCCTAACTCTCTAGTTCAATGGTTCTAAATGGCAGCAGAATAGAAATTGGGGGAAGAAATCAGAGGAAGGGCTTTCTTTAGTTGCTAAGGCACTTGGTGTGTGATTGGGATACTACTCATATCTATTAACGGTAGATGGGAGTTGGGGTGTTAGATTTCCGGCACAGATGAAACCACACAATGAATTGTTCGGCGTTGTGCATTTGTCACGATGTTTGAATGTCTTGCTCTGTGTTCCTGTAGCGGAGAAACCTGTCTGTAATTATTTGAGCTAAGATATTAATGCCATATTATCTATAAAGACAAAGTAGTTTTAGCACTATTTTTACATGTAAATAATTTTGCCAAGAATGCAGCCACCATGCAATTTAAGGGAAGATTGTCTTTCGTTCAAGACTTTACTAAGAGTCACTCATCATTTTGGAAAATTATGTTACTAATAGCATTGGAACCTCAGCTTTTAAATTGCCAATACCTTGCCAACACCTGGACCAATTTTCTTTGTAGCTATTACTTTTGTGGTGATACCACATCTAAGTGCACACATAAACCGATTCACTGTATTCTAGTCTAGTTGTGCCTGAACACTTACATATTGAAATGCATATTCATTATAAATTACTTTTGTTTTATGTTTCCTCTTTATTACATTTAGGAGTGTATATTTATTTTTAGCACTATTTGCATAGGTAGGTAACAAAGTTGCTTGAGAAATGGTTACATAATACTACATATAAAAAGAAAGGAGTCCCATTAGACTGTTGGTGTTGAGTACAAAAGACTGGGTTTGTAAAATCTTTCTTTCTTAGAAATTGATTTCCTAGTTCTGTAGAAATGGTTGTATTAGCTGTTCTCTATCATTTAATAATATACTTGTGGACTCAAAAGATATAAGTGCTGTATAAAAATCAGCCAATTATGTTAAACTAGCATGTTTGCCTTTATTGTGTTTATCAATACCATGACTAGAAAGACCTTTAAAATTGATTTTTCAGAAAGCATTTGAATACATTTTGTTTGGCGTTGTATTTATTCAATAAAGAATTTATTAAGTGCGAAATATGAACTGGACCCTATTTCTAAGTTTCAGGAAGCAATCATAGCCTAAACAGCATTAAAACTCCATTAAATTGCCATACTGTAAATCCTCTTAATGAAGTTTAAATGTTAAATAAATTGTGTATTCACCTATTTATTTAGGAAAAAAAGGAGTTCGGAGGTATCCTTGGATCTGATGACTATAAACCACAGCTCTAGTTAGTTGCTCATCTGGGTTGGTCCTGGGTTTGTGTGTATCACTGGCCAACCATGATGAGGGTTTTCACATGGAGGCTTATTTTAAAATGTTGATTTTTGTCTTCTATCCCAAAATTTCTGTTTTTTGATGCAGGGATCTGCAGCTTTAATAAGTACTTGATGTAAGAATACTTTAATATATTTTTAAAAACAGTACCCTGGCATCTTAAACTTTACCCAGTCCTATTGTACCTTTTCAGTGGGGACCAGACTGAAATGGTCTCTCATCTTATCTCTCTTTCCTCCCACCCACCCCTTCTCACTTCCCCACACCCTGACCTCAGCCTCAACTCACTTCTTGCCACTAATAGCTAATGGAAGGCTCCTACTTCCGAACAGAATCATTTCTTTATGAGCTAAAAGCAGCATTTAAACAATACATGGAGATGATCAGAAAGCATGAAAACCTTGTAAATACCTAAGATATCTAATACAGAGGGGAAAAACATCCCTGAAATTTCAACAAAGTTTTTCAAACCTTCTATTAATGAGATAAGTAGAAGCTAAATAAAACAACATTAGAAAGCTTGGCCAAAATCGGAGTAAGGAAATTATTCAAGAAGTTCTTAAATCTCCCCATCATTTTTAGCAGTTAAAACCCAACCAAAGAGATGACTTCATCATTAAGCTTTGCAAGGTGAAAAGTGTCAGCATCTATTTTGTCATTTGAGAATACAAATATATTCTTTTCATGAATTTTTTTCACATAACTGCTCACATTGAACATAATGATTATGCTCAACAAGCATTTAAAATTTGTCACTGAAATTTTCCTCGTAAGGACTTGAAAGTGTTTAAGAGAGTAAAGCTCCAAGTATCAGAAGGCAAGGGCTGTCAATCAAGTGGCCTGTTGAGTCTCAATGAGGCCAAGTTGAAAACACATGGGGAAAATAATAATAATAGCAACTATCATTGATTAGCCTGGCAGCTATACTGAGAACTTGATCATGTTTTATGTACTCACAAATGTTTATTGAGCACAAACTGTGTGCCATGCCTTATGCTAGGCACCAAGATACATCGAACAGAACTGATAAAATTCCCTGACGTTTTTGTGTGTAATATAAACTATAGAGTTTATATTCTGCACAACAAGGCTATGAGGTAGGTGCTATTATCTTGGTGAAACAGATGAAGACACTGAGAATTAGAGTCGTCCAGGGCTTTGCCCAAGGTCACGTAGCTTGTTAGTGGCAGAACAGAGGGTGGAAGCAAGGTCCACCTGGCTCCATCACTAGTCTCCCCTGCTGTACTGAATGTGCACCTCCAAGACATGCACTTGGCCTTGGGTGGCAAGAGGGAGGCTGCCTACTGCACACAGAACCCTTTTCAGCTCCAAGAAATAAAGACCTCCCTCAATCCCCTTAAGTAAACAAACAGGCCCCAGAACACAGCTTCAACGCCTGCCTAAGGTCACTTTCTGTTCCAAATTTCCTGCTCACTTGTTTTCACGTCACTCTGGGCCAACCTGTAGGAGAAATCTGGAGGATAGGGAGGGATGGATGAATTGCTTTTGTGTATCCCAAGGATCTCTCACGAGAATGAGGGAGAAATCCACAAAGAGCAGAGAGCCTAGATCACAGAATGTCACTTTAAAGTTGTTTTTCTTTTCTTTCAAAAGAGAGATTGGGAAGCATACAAAATGGGTGAAGCTGCCAATAGCTTTTCATTTTTTTCAACAGGTCTGCTATTTGTTTTAATTAAAGTGACAAGAGAGAATGACATTGAAAAACAATGCCATTTATTTCAAAGGTTCTGAACACCAGGTTTTGTAAACGATTCTCACAGTGTCACTGAAACAACTTGCCTTAAAGTCTGGGAGAATTTCATGTCTAAATCTCTACCCTCCACTTCAAACCATATGTATTGCCAAAAAGGGTATGAAATGCTCTCCTTGACAAGATTTGTATAGATTTTTTTTCAGCAGTGACACAGGAAAGAGAAATGCCTCCTGAAAATCCTGCCAACCACAGAGAAACAAAAGCATCTCCTCACCCTCCTGTTCCTCCAGAAATGATGATAATGATTTAACTTCTGTTCCAATGCCAGTTAAGGTCTGACAGATACAATTCCATGGAAATTCGATAACTTTAAAAAGTGATAATTACTCTGGCTTTTCAAAGATCCCTTCACAAAGAGCACAATCAACATGCTGTCATTTCTCTGTTGTTTTGCTAGATGGACATTGTTAATGAACTCAAGGCCTTGCCAAAGGAACCTCTGAGGCTGCAGGGCAGGGGTTGTCTCCAGTCCTTCCATGCCATCATCAGTTTCTAGAAACTGGGACAAGCAGATGACAGCCAGGAGACCAAACCCTGGGGCAGACTTAGCAGGTGTGCACTCGTGGATGGGGTTCATTACCTGGACTTTACTCTGGATAACATGAATAGTCAAATATGGGACGACAGATCAAGTCAATTGTAGATTGTGAACATGCGCCATGCCCTTCTCTGGGAGAATCTGTAGAGCCCAGGTCAGTTTGGGCACAAACAGGTCCCCAACACAGCAGTGATGACTAAGCCACTACATTCTGGTTATGAACACAAGCCCACTAAGGCTGGTTTTCCACTGCTATAGTGAAGCGGGGAATTGGGGCAAATTGGAATGTCTCTTTTGGTTCATTGGCTCAGTTGCATTAATCCAATCTTGCATCTAGTCTGGCCTGAGGGAATCATAGAGGAGTCCACGTAGAGTAGATTAAAGTGAGAGGTGGGTTAGGATTCAGATTCTTTTGCTTACAAGTTGTATAACCTTGAGCAAGTCCCTTGATCTTTCTGAACCCATTTCCCCAATCTGATATACAAGCCATCAAGTTGCTGTCAACAACAACAAAACCCTAAAAATGCTTACACATAGAAGATGTTTACAAAATGCGATCTCTTTCTGTATTAGAAAGCTATACATAACTGTAATATTTGTACTCCCATAATATGCTGAAATAAATAAATTAATTAATTTAAAAAATAAAAATAAAAAAATAAAATACCAGCAGAAATCAAAAAAAAAAAAGAAAGCTATAGACTGTTGCATATAACCTAATAAATCACCTAAATATTTGTCATCTACTAGATGATGCATTCATGACTCAAAGAAGTTGAATATTTACTAAATAGGGTGTGAAGAGGCTACCCCAAGTTGGCGGTTCCCAGCTCCTAAGCTGTGGACTGGTATGGGTCCGAGGCATGTTAGGAACCAGGCCACACAGCAGGGGGTGAGCCGGCACGTGAGCAAGTGGAGCTTCATCTGTATTGACAGCCGCTCCCCATCACTAGCATCTGAGCTCCACCTCCTGTCGGATCAGCAGCAGCATTAGATTCTCATGGGAGTGTGAGCCCTACTGTAGACTGTGCATGCGAGGGAGCTAGGTTGCATGCTCTTTATGACGATCTAATGCCTGCCGATACGAGGTAGAGCTGAGGCAGTGATGCTAGGGTTGGGGGGTGGCTGCAAATGTAATAAATGTAATGCACTTGAATCATCCCAAAGCCATCCCCACCCCTTCCCCCCAACCCAGTCTGCGGAAAAATTGTCTTCCATGAAACCAGTCCATGGTGCCAAAAAGGCTGGGGACCACTGCCCAAGTGCTCAGTGAAGGTAGAGAGGTCTAAGCTAGAGCCCTCTTTCCCCTATTTGCTACATATATTATTTTGAGCAAATTAGGTAGTCTCTTGAGTCTCAGTTTTCTCTGCTGCAAAATGAGTATAATCATATACCTACTTCATAGGTTTCTTAGGAGGATTAAATGAGATATTATAGGTATGACTTTAGCACAGTGCTTGACAAATCATGAGACAAATTGTGAGCAATACACTTCTGGTAAAAAGGAGAAAAAAAAATATATATATATATATAGCATTATTCTGGTAAGAGGCAAGATGTGGCTTAGAACTAATATTAAGTGTAATCAGACAGAAGAGGCAAGGAAGAGCAGATAATCATGACATTGGGTGAGGACACAGTAATGAGGACATGAACACCAGATGAAATGGGCTCAGACGAGCAATGTGCTCTGCTGGGTTAAGGGAAGGTTCTGTTGCACAGTGCTTGGCTGGGCTCTCACCCATGCATCCCAAGCACCTGCTGAGTTCCAGAACTCTGCTGCACACCGTGGGCTCAGCTGAAAACAAGGCAGACTCATTTTTGCCTTCATCCTTGGAGTTGATGACCCAGCTGGGAAAAGTTGAATAAGCAATTGTGAAAAAAGAGGAGACTGGCTTAGCTGGGAGAATTTTGCATATGACAGAGAGAGGATAGCGTGGGGGCGTGTTGGGCCACTTGAATGGAAAAAACTCTAACTCGGTGGTCTTCCTGGCTGGACCTATCCCATCAGGAGCTCTGTGCCATTCACTAGTGTAAGCAACACAGGCTTATCAAATAAGCTGCTCATACAGCTTGAGCTCATACTCCATTTATTTATTATGACCTTGTGTTTAAAGGACAGTCTGCTCAATTTACTCTGTGACAAAGGCCAGTCCATTCACGGTAATCTGGAGATACTAGTGTACATCAGAGAGTTCTTAAAAATTTTCCATGCCATGGGTGCTTTACATCAGGGTGATGCCTGGGAACCCCCCTTAGTATGCTGTTTTGAAATGAATAAAATAAAATACATATAATTGCAAAGGAAGCCCATCATAGTAAGATACAGTTATCAAAATATTAAAAACATGTTTGTAATGTAATGTCTGTTTCATTTTAAGGAATAGAATAATAAGAATTAGCTGTGGAGCCAATAATTCCCAGAATGTCAAAATAGTATTGAACATAAATGATTGAGATATCTGCAACGATTGTAATATGATTTGGCAAGATTGTGATTTTCATTACTGACAAAGTCACAGTTACTGTTTACCCTACTGTAATTTGTTACCAGCAAAAACAAAATGCTGTATTATAGTTAGAAGTTAGCAGAAATAGCAATACCGTTTTTGTCCATCAAAGTCCATGGACACTGAATTGTCCCCATGAACTTGGAAAATTGTGGACCCCCAGTTAAGAACCCCTATTCGGACAGAGAGAGCAATAAAGCCGTGACAAAGACGCTCACAGCCAATGTTCCAGATATGGATAAATTATGACCTAATATCCCTCTAACCAAATATTCACCTCAAGAAAGAAAAAACAAAAAAAAAGGACCAAGGACCTGTATTAGTCTGCTCAAGGTGCTATGACCGAATACCACAGATTGGATAGCTTAAATTACAGAAATTTGTTTTCCCACGGTTTTAGAGGCTGGAAAGTCCAAAATCAAGGGCCCATGGGGTTGGTGTCTGGTGAGGGCTCTCTCCCTGGCTTGCAAACGGCTGCCTTCTGGCTGTGTCTCCACACATCTTTCCTCTGTGTGCCAATACTCCTTGCATCTCTTCCTCTTCACAGAAGGACAATAGTCCTATAGGGTTAGGGCTCCACCCTTGACTTCATTTAACCATAATCATCTCCTTAAAGGCCCTATCTCTCAATACATTCACATTGGGGGTTAGGGCTTTAACATCAGTTGGGGGAAGGGGGACACAATTCAGACCCAGGTCAAAAACAAGCGTTGTATATCTCTAAAATGTTAGCCCACACATTGATTTTGAACTCTAAAAATTAAATTTGAACACTAGAAAATCAGGATATTTCATTTTCAGCCTAAGAGATCTGATTTCCAATTTCTCTAGACTTGAATACCTTGGGCCCTAACATTAACCTCATTTGGTTACAGTCACCAAAGCAGAGGTTTTTAAAACTCCAGGCCAGCCTTCCTCTTATAGATACCCATCCTGGACCCTGTCCCCACCCTCAGAAAGATAGTATTACTGGGAATTCTAAGAAGCTACAATGATGCCCAGAACAGTGTCTCATCAGCAGGAAAAAAGAGCAAAAATCCAGATCTTACAGAGTTTGATTTAGTAAACCTTTTAAAGGCTTTGCCTCATGCCTCATTATTGGGGGAAAGGGTGGAGAGAGGCCAAATTAAACGTCTAGAGTCTTATCTCATTACCTTATTATTCTAGTCTAACATCACCACATGTATCAATTTTCTCTATTTGTGTCCTGAGTTGAACCAGGGTCTGGGTATTGAATATTCTTCCAAAATGGCATAATATGCACAGAAAGGATGAGATTGCACAAGACACAAAAATAATCTTTAAAAACAAAAGAGAAAAATAACACTACCTTGACTTTTGTGAGGGTAGATACAGAAAGTAGATTATCTTCTTCATTTCCTTATCATAAATTGTACATACACGGGAAAATGAAGTAGAAGGCAATGCATTGTGTTCAGTCAAAAAAAAATTGATTTGACCTAGACATTAGGAACAATTTCTGTTGGGGCCTTAATATCGTTCTGGGAAACATAAAATTTACCAGAATCACTTTCTACCATATATTAATGTAGCCTGAAACCAGGTGTGTGGCTTCCCCCATTTTCCCTGGTAAAATTTGACAATAAGCATCCCAACACAACACACTTGTCCATCAACCTAAGCTTGGTAAATGTGGCCTTCCTAATTAACTCTCTGGTATCATGGATCTACAGTAGAAACTTTATCTGCTCCAAGAACCACTTCCAGCCATAAGTTTTTTACTTTGAACAAATTTCAAACTTACAGAATATTTGAAGAATAGTATGAACAACTACTCTGTGCCCTTCACTGAGATTCCTCAGCTTTAACAATTTTCTACATTATTTATTCTCTGTCTTTCTGTATCTCTTTCTGCCTCTCTCTATATATATGTATATACGTATATACATATATACACACATATACATTCATATATAACTGTATGGATGTATATATACACACAAACACATGTCTTTATTGTAATTGTTATTTTCTAAAACATGTGAGAGGAAGTTCCAGTGACTTATTTTTGCCCAGAGAATATTTCTGTTTTTCCAAAGAATGTAGTAACGCTCAGTAATAGAAACACTGTAGGAAAAAGAAGGATAAAAGAAACCTCATGCACCTTTGGTGTAGCCCTAATTAAAATTTTGAAATAGAAATTTGTCTTTAACATAGTCCTTTTATTTCCTAGAATATACTCCAAGGTGAAAATGCACCCCTGTCCTGCTCGGATTTTTCTTACCCACCTCTTGGCTGTCCCCAAAGTAGTACACGTTACTTGGCATCTACCCTTCTCTGGATGCCCCAACCCCTCCCTGTAACTGACTTTACCTAGTAAGTGTTGAGAGGGTAAGCTGATTGACCTAGTTTGTACTGATGTGTGAAGGACACTATTTATATTCTCAAAGACATTTGCATTTTCCACGAAGACGTTATTGATACCAATTAATTTCCCACTGGTAAAAATGAAGGTGACATATAAAAATAAGATGAAGAAACAAGGTAATGGGCTGAGGGGAGAGATTTTTCAGCTGGAAACCGCCATTGAAACATGGAGATAATTCCGCTGTAATCAACTATCTAAAACTATTGCTGCTGCTCATGTTTTCTTTCCTCCTCCCAGGTGTGAATCTAACACATCACCAAAATATACGGACACTGAAAGTTGGCGAATATGTTGGCACTTATGTAAACCAATAGCCTTCAAATATTTGCCCGATATTCAAAGGAGTGGCTGAAAGACTACATGACAGAAAAATTGGGAAATAGTATTGCTTTTCTTAAAATACTGACTCTCTTATGTTATACCAAAAAATTCAACTCTGGCCCCAAACTTGCAGCCTGCATGCAGCCTAACAAAAGGACCACTCTTCTTAGAAGGTGATTTATTGAGGTCAGTTATTGTCAATTATTGTGACTTAACCATGCCCTTTGGCTGTATTTGACCATTCTTATCACCACCCCGCAAATACACGTATACTCGCTTATCAAATTTGTCCTCCCAACCACATTCAGCAAAGATTTAAAACTTTTGACCGGTGTGCAAGGTGTTTTGCCTACTTGCTAGTGCTTAAGGAAATTAGAATTCAATGTCAGCTTAAAAAAAAAAATCATGAGATTTTTAACATAAGAATCTGCATTGCTTTCTTCCTTTGAAAGCCAAAAGATGTATTGACCCTGGACCCAAGCTACTGCACAGCCCAAGTGAATGGAGTCTGGTAGCAACAGCCGCCCCCTGGAGACCCTGTTACCAGGCATGTGTGTGCTCACCAGACCCCACCTGCTGGGCTCTTCTCTCTGCCCTGACTGCTCCTAGTGGTCGTTAAGCCTGCAATCCTGAGATTTAGAACCTTCCCTGAGAGAAGTCCTAGTAAATATAGATTTTTTTTCCACGCCTTTACTTTTCCAGTGATATTTTATCTCTTTCCAGCATGATATTCTTTGATATTGGCACCTTGGTAAACTGCCCAGATGAATCAGCCATGACATGGAGTCAGCAAAATTCTCTAAAACACAGATTCTGTTAACGAGAGTTTTTGTAGCACAGTAGTTGTTAGGGTAGAGGGACAAGGAAGCAAGGGTAGATCCTGGGGCTGTAAAGGGTGGCCTTTATGCCCTTGTCAAAATTATGCCAAGGGCAGGCTGTAAAAATGTAGCTTGGTGATTACACAGGCCAGTTAAATAGAGGTGAGCTTGCTGGTTTCTCCCCTTTGCTAGAACATCTAAGGGGCATTCTTGTATTCACATTGTGCTTCCTCTCAAAGCAATTCAAACAGTTGATGGAGCAGGAACAGCGGGAATCAAAGTCCGAATTCTAGTGTCCTGTCAAACATAAATTCGCTCAATGATCAATTTCTATCATTTAATCAAATCATTTTTTAACTAAGCAGGAATCTGTCAACTGGCATTCATTTCATGCTCCATAGCTCTGATGGAAAATTATTTTGCCCCTTTCGGTTGCTTCCTACCGTGTTGAATTGGCAGTTTTCGGAGGAGCTCCTCCTGCCAATTAGTATTGGGAATCAGCCTTGACTTTTGCAGATTGGATTTTGTAAATTGGTTTTATTGAAAGTGAGAAATGGCCTAAAGAACTAAAGGAGGGGAAAAAAATTAAGACTGTCCCCCAAGAATGGAGGCCTTGTCATAATCTTGCTTCAGACAGGTGATTGTGTGCTTTGGGTCTGGACGTAGCATGAGATAGCTTATGATTCTCTCCCAGGTTCAAACACTGACCTTTCCCACACTGATCTATACACACAGAACAGTAAATTATTATCACTACATACCTCTGAGGTCTTGCAAGGATTAATGACTTACAGAGCAACCTATATGCTAGGATGTGAAAGGTCTCATTGCAGAGAAAATTATTGCCATAATTCTTTGAGCATTACTTTGTTCACCCAAAGAGGTGATGCTATAGAACTCTACTCAAATCTGAACCCGACAGAACCCTTTCTTCGGCTTTCATTATTTACTGTGTCATGATACAAAGAAGCCAATTTTCTTTCTTTTTCTAATATATATATATATTTCATTTTCCCTTAAAAAAAGGTCAAATGCCAAGGTGATGCTTTATACACTGAAGTTTAAATTGGCCTACCATATCTGATTTGTATCTAGAATTTCTTATTTTTCTTCAAACAAGAAAGGATGATTTATGGAGCAAAATTCGACATAGAATATCAAATCCTGCTGATTTGCTTTGACAAGAATGCCTCATCTCATCCAAATACATAAATCTACTTTATTTTAGCGTTATGTTATTTTCATTGTGATATTGTTGTGAAATGAAAAAGAATAGCAAACACTTATTGAATACGTCAGTGTACCATGAACTATGCTAAGCAGGTACTTTAACTGCATTAAGTAACTTCGTACAACTTTACCAATAAGGTAAAGATTATCCTTTTTTCAAAAGAATGAGGAAAGAAAAGCTCAAGGAGATTATATAATTTGCCCAATTTCACCAAGTTATTAAGCTGTTAGGTAGAGGAGCTGGGAATCAGACCAGGTGGTCTACCTCCAGAACTGTACTAAAAGCAAGGTGGTTAAACCTTGCATCCTGTGTGCCTTCCTCTTTAGGAGCCTATTAGCAAGGTCCTGCAGTTTAGAAGCCTGTTTAATTTCCTTTTACCTAGCATTTCCCAAAGTTACTTAACCACAAAAACTCTTCTCCCCTAGAATGCTAATTGACACTAGAATCCTTCAGAATGTAGACAGGGAAGCCCTGCCTTAACCATCTGAGCACCACATACCCTCGCGCAACTCTCTCTGCCTGGGACGCCCCGTCTCAGGCTACTCAAATGGCAGTCATCATTGAAAGTTTTTTACTTCCTTTGGGAAATCTCTCCCACAGGCCCAGAATATTCTCTCGCTTTGCTTAACAAACATCAAATAAACAAAAATTAGTTTTCTAGCCCTAGAACATTCTCTTGTTACTACCTGGTTCCATGCCTTCTTCCCCCACTTGACCGTGAGCTCCTTAAGGGTCCACTTGAATTGTCGTGTGCCTAACGGCTACCATAGAACCTAACACAAAACAGATACTCAATGAACACCAGTGGAATAAGCTATTGGTTCTTTTGAATCCCAGGAAATGTAAGTGTTTTGGAGTTATCCATTGTTCAAGGAAACAGAGGTGATACCAAATACTGAGGAGTTATATATAGATGAGGAAAGAGGCTAAAAACATTCAAACTAAACGTAAAAAAATACGAGTATAATCTTGGCTTTTGAGATTCGCACCTTTACTTTTGCCGGTGTGAAAATACGCATGTACTGTAACTCATAACAGATGCCAGTTCTTCTGAGGCCCGTCACTACTCTCTTGACACACATGAACTTATGGAAGACCGTCCTCAACAAAGCAATTGCGATTCTCACACAGTCTGCACCGACGTGGAAGAAAAGCGTAGAAATTTAATTCCTAGTTTATGGACTGTTCCAGTGACTTCTGAAACAGCAGGCAAAACAGATGTTGCACTGAATTCTACTCGCTGGGATGTGACAGCCACCTTGATTGCCCTTTTCCAGCCATTTAATTTTGTTATTTAGGGAGGCAGTGACTTTGATGCATCTGTGAGAGGTAGGCTGACATAAATCAGATCCTCTTGCATTTTTCTAAGAAAAAAAAAAACCCTCCATCCTTTTCATCAGATCATTGCATTATTTCTATAGCAAAGTTGAAAAAGAAGAAAGGTGATTTGTATTTCCCAGGATTCTAGAATAAATGAAAAATCTCCTAACCTGGAAAATAGGTAATGCTGCTACTCAGAAGACATGTGCCTATGACTAACTTACCAACAGATGCTCATAAAGTAGTCTTTCCTTCCTCCTGCCACCTAAAAATGGATTGTACATCCTTTTTGTTTTGTCTTCACTAACTTACAGAACATCTCCCCCTGCCTGGCGCTAGTGAGGTCTGGCATGCACATGATAAAGAAAAGCCCATGTTGTCAAATTGTGCACTATTGATTATAAAAAGCAGATACACAAATAGCTAACTACCTTCCATACATATAATGGCAGAACTTCAAGTGGCTTCCACCCAACGAGGACCGATGCTTTGCCAGGCTCGGTGATGTATTAGCAATCCTGTAATGAGGACACCAGCTGTCAGCCACAGAAAATATTAAAACAGAGAACAGAACATTTTCAACAATTCAGTTAATGATTTCCAGAACATGCTTGCCAAAGCCCACTCAGCATCCTTGGATCATGTTAAGGCCCCTGCTTTCAAACCTTCTCTGACTCCTAATTGCCTACCGGGTAAAAGTCTCACTCGTGTTGGGCATTGAGTGGTGATATATGATACAGAAATGTAGAGTTTAGGTTCTGGAGTCAAGCATTCTCTAACGTGCCTGCTATGGAGTGGGTGAGTTACTTGTACTTGGTTTTCTCACTTGTAAAATGAGGGCATTAGTAGTGCCTAACTCCTAGGGTTTGGAGAAATTTAAGGGAGATAGTCTATAGTTCTCAGCACATAATACATGTAGAAATAATGTTGATAGAAGAGTTGTGATGCTGGTGGTTGGTGGTGGTAAAGTAGTAGAGAGGTACTAATTCTAGTTCTTAGTTTTCCACTATCGAATACAATGTTACACCAGTATATTTGAATGCACATATGTTTGTATATTGCACCTATACATTCAAATGTATATGTGCATGTGTGTGTATATATGTATATAATTTTATTTATGCTATCTTAGTTTGAAATAACATTTCTTCCATTCATTTGATTTGGGGTGATTTACTTGACCTTAACCTTGCCTTGGTTTTCCATCTATAAACTGAGAATAATAGTAGTACCTACCTCAGGGTTATCTTAAGGATTAAATGGCATGAAACATGTACACTAACTGACAAGTGGGAAGTGTTAATTTTCAAAAATACCTTTTGAAAAATACACTTTGAAAGATAAAGTATCTTTATTTCTACAGTAGGAAAAATTATTGTTCTTACTACTTCCAATTCATGAGAAGTTATTTGTTTCCTGACTCTCCCCTTGAGTTTGCTAAATTCTAGTAAATTTGAGACGCATACATGAAACAACACACCAAAAGCCATCCTCTTAGGAAACATACACAATTTCTATATTGCAAGAACCTTTCAGTTTAAAGCATAGAAACTCTGAGCTATTGAAGTGGAAAGTATAGAAATCTATTCTGTCACTGTCACTTTCGATGAAAACTACAATTTATGATAAGTTCCATAAACCCTGCTTAATTCAACATTTATGAGAGACACTGAAGAAAAATGAAAGGTATAGAAATGGAAAGCTTTCTAATCAGTCATTTTTGTCAAGAATAAAGGACAAGAATGATAGGCATGCAAACAGGCTACATGTGCATATAAATAATCTAGAAATAAATGATTAAATATTTTTATAAATTTAGACCAAACAGTCTTAGGCCTATCATATAAAGCTTAATGCATGTGTGTTCATGAAAGATCAGGTGCATTTGTTCATTCAACGCACCTGAGCACCACCCGGGTTAGAAATGGGGGAAGCACACACAGCCTGTATGTTCCAACGTGAGTAAAAGGAGAGAAAAGAAAGCTGATTTCACAAGACTTGTGCAAATTGCCTCTCTTCCCTTCTCCTTTAATTGCCATGGTGAGTTACAACATTTAATTAATCCCCTGGAGGGAGTTTTATAGCTGTGTCATGTTGTTGGAAATGAGTTAATAGTGAGGCACAAAAACAACTCTAGCAGAGGAAGAGAACAATGCTAGAGTGGGGAGGATGTCCACAGGTAGACTACTTTTGGAATACCCCCCCTTTTTTTCTTTAACTCAGTGGGCTTTACCCAGTGCTGTGAACCTTGGTCCCCCCATGGAAGCTTCTGTGAAGCACCAGAGATTGGGTGTTCTCTATACTTTATCCATTTTCCCTTTGGGTATCATAAATTGCCTGAGGAAAGACCTAATATGTCTTCCAAGTTGTGGGATTTTTCTCCATTAGAACTTCTGGTTTCCCATGCTCTACACCCATGGGGTGAGTCCAGTGAGTGTTATAGTGCTCAGTGTGAGGGACTGCATGGAGCCCCCCAGCTCTGCCCAGCCAGGTTCCCCCTAGCCCAGGGTGCTTGAACACATTCAAATCTCTAGGCCTGGGTCTTTAGGCAGCAGATTATTAAATCCTCAGGGATGACAACGTACAGACAGGTGGAGGAACACTACTCAGCCCTTTCTTTTTCATTTTTTTTTATTTCAGCATATTATGGGGGTACAAATATAATGGTTATGTACATTGCCCATGCCCCCCTTCCCCCTCGAGGCAGAGCCTCAGGCATGACCATCTCCCAAATGTTGCACATCTCACTGATTATGTTTGTGTATACCCATCCCCTCCTCCCCCCTCCCACCCTCCCGACACCCGACACCCGACAAATGTTATTCCTATATGTCCACTTAGGTGTTGATCCGTTAATACCAATTTGCTGGTGAGTACATGTGGTGCTTGCCTTTCCATTCTTGAGATACTTCACTTAGTAGAATGGGTTCCAGCTGTATCCAGGAGTATACAAGAGGTGCTATATCACCATTG
>CAUYPO010145770.1:0-11039 GCA_963574435.1 Cheirogaleus major
CTTTCTCTGAGCACTGTAAGAATAAATTCCTTCCTACTTACTCACCTCTCCTGCAGATTGGAGCTCATTTCTCCTTTGTTTTTCTCTCCCTTCTTCAAATGTTTTCTGTCTTGTTTGCTATTTTATTCGTGTTTTCAAAACTAACAATGTTCATGAATATTTGAAAAACACCAAACAAATAACTCCCAACCATGACTAAACCAACATTTAGAAGACCTGCAACCCCAGCCATCCCTGTGTGCATTGGGAATGGGAATGTCCAGGTACAAGGACACACTCTGCTGGCAATCTAGTGGGGATTTCAGGTATAGAAACTGTAAAGTTCTTTTATTATATTAGTAATATATAAAAGTAGAAATGCAAACCCCGAAAAGTTGAAGTTCTAAGAAAATCTAACAAAATATTCCACCAAGACAATTTTTTCATTTTCTTTTTTCTGTTTTTTCTTTTCTTTTCTTCTCCTCTCCTTTCCTTTTCTTCCTTTCATCTTTTTTTTCTCTCTACTTTCTTTCTTTCTCTGTCTCTTTGTCCTTCTTTGTTTTTCATTTTATCATATTCACTTTTTTCCTTACCAAGTAACACCAATGGAAGGCATTAGCACAGATGCAATATAAAGCAATTTAGGAATACTCATCTTGTTTTTTTGGTGCTTAATAATGATACTTTTATCATTCAGCATATTAAAATCTGATTTGGGTGAAATCAATCCTCTGTGTGTTCCCAATAGAATGAATCTTGCATTTTGTTCTTTTAAGTTCTGAGTATGATACTTCTGAGGATTAAGGGAAAGCTCCTAGAAGCAACCCATATTTCTGAATTATAGCTGGTTTATCACATTCAAGATTTATATAATATTTATACTCTTACTAATCTGGCAGCCTTTAAAAAGATTACCTCAGAGGTATTTAAAGAAGTCAAAATATTGATGCCATGTGTATTTACTTTATTGTTTTTACTGGCCATCCTTTTTGTTCAAAGAACACGTGATTTTTGTAAAGGAATTGAGAACACGGCAAACAAACGAAAGGAAAAGAGAGTCAGTTTCTTCAGGGAAAAAGCTGTATGGAGTATAAGCAAAAGTGCTTTCATAGAAACAGGTGTAGCTAAATACCTGTGCTTCGCAGCCACTGGAAAAACAAATAGAATTCCCAGCTTTCAGCGGGGAAGGTAGAGGACAGATTCTAATCTGGTACATGGGGAAAGTTATCATGTTTCATTTATTCTAAGACACACATTTTTTCTCCCACATTTTATCACATCTAAATTTGGATGCCTCTTAAAATAGATGATCTGGTATTGTTTAATTGGCGGTATTTCTTTTCTTTCCTCATGGCATATAAGTAATGGTGTGGTTCACAAATGATGGTTACTGAGATTCAGCAAAGTACTGATGTAGTGATTCCTTGCACAAGTTGTAGCTGCTGTCCAAAGTATTCTAGGATTGCTGCTGCTTAGGCTGCTGCTGCCTAAAATTTCACTAATAGAACTCATTTGCTTTGTACTTTACGCCAGAGTGGGTGCACCTATTTGTTTGAATGGGTTTGGTGGGACTTTCAGTCAAAATGTTCTTTGCTTCTCTGCTTGCTAGCAGCAGTTACTGATGTGCTAGTTAGCGCATGATAGTGCTTTATGTTCACCATTGTTTTTCATCATTAATCCTTCAACTTTTGTGAATAGAACTGCGTTTAGCTTTAAGATGCAAGATTCATCTTTGTTAAAAACAAGAAGAATAGAACAATGCCCTATCAATAAACTTTTGCACTTGTCAGAATCAAAGGGTTCTACACCTACTTCTTTGGCCATGAATTTTACAATTTGTTCTGATCATAAGATTCTTGAGGAGTGCTTATCTACCACACCTGTGACAGTAAGTAGAGAGTTTCGCTTGTCTGTACATCTTAAAGAACCATGTTGAATGTTGGTGGACTGAATTGTTGCTTTTGTAGATCCTTAATCTCCGTGGCCCCTACCCTGAAAAGTTTATGTTGGAAGAATTCTCTTTTATAACTTTTCAAACAGCCAGGAACTGCAATGTAGTTTACACTGGGATATAGAGGGTATATACTTAGGAGAAAAACTGCTGCATCACTGGTTATGTGTCCATTCCACTTTAGTAGATATTGCCAAGTTGTTTTCCACTGGAACTGGGATTTTACCAGCAGTATATGAGAAATTCATTTGCTCCATATCCTGCCCCAATCCTTGCAATTACCTATGCTTTTTATTTTAGCTATTTTTAGGGTTGTGGTGGTACAATTTGCATTTGGGTGATGACTAATGTACCCATTTATATGCTAATTGTTCACTTGGAGATATGTGTGTGTGTATATATATATATATATATATTTTTTTTTCTCCCATTCAAGTCTTTTGCTCATTTTTCATTTTTCTTCTTGGTTGCTGTTCTTATTGATTTATAGAAGCTATTTGCAGGGGTTCTTTTTCTGTCTTATATGTTGTTGCAAATATTTTCCCCCACCTTGCAGCTTGCCCTTTTCCTCTCTTAGTCCAATTTGTCAGTTTCCCTCATTATGTTTAGTGCTTTTGGATCCTGTATAAAAAGCTTTTCTCAACATTAGATTCATGAAGATATTCTCTCACATTATCTTGTAGGAGCCTTATAATTTTATACCTTACATTTAGATGGTCATTCTGCCTTGTTGTGAAAGTTGACCTGTGCCTCCTGGATCTCACCCCCTGAGGCCTCCTCCTGGCTCTTAGGAATATTGGTGACCGATAGCTCTCAGCTGAGACCTTCTTTGGGTTTTCCCCTCCCTAACGCTCACCCTCCCAAAAGAATCACCTTGTTCAAATTTCTGCCACTTCCCAGGAGCAGCCTCCATCTAGTGACTGTTCAATGGATGGGATAAAGGCTTCGCTTTGTTGCCTAAATTCTAGGTAATTTTGAAGGTTCAACCCAGCTCCAGAGCAGCTCATGTACTTGGCAGAGGCTTTTGCTGCGTCTGCATTGCAGTTCAATCTTCCCTTTGACTAATCCTTGTTTTTATTCCGTTATAGGTGTTGATCTTGAGAACATGCCCAAACAAATCTCTTGCATACAAATTTCTATTTCTTAAAGGATATGGCTTAAGTCATACCTTGACCTAGTATTTGTGAAAGGCGTCAAGTAGAATTGTTTCATTTTTTCCTATAGCTATCCAGTTGACCTAGTACCACTCACTGAAAAGTTGGTTCTTTCCCACTATATGCAAAAGGATCATAAATGAAGTGGCTATATTTGTCTGAACTTCAAATTCTCTTCCATTGACGTAGTTATCTATTCTTGGGTCAATACTATACTTATCAATTGCTTTAAAATTATGAAATGTTGAATTAAGCAAACCAAACCCAAAGCCAGCAGAAGAAAAGAAATCACTAAGGTCAGAGCAGAACTAAACAAAGTGGAAAACAAACAAACAAAAAACAATATAAAGGATCAATGAAACAGAAAGTTGGTTCTTTGAAAAGATAAACAAAATTGATAGATCTCTTGCTAGGTTAACAAGGAACAAAAGAGAAAGGACTCAAATGAGCTCAATCAGAAACAAAAAAGGAAATATTCTGATACCACAGAAATACAAAATATCATCTGTGAATACTACGAAAATCTCTATGCACATAAACTAGAAAATGTAGAGGAAATGGACAAATTCCTGGAAACACACACACAACTTTCCAAGACTCAATTGGGCAAAAATAAAACTCCTGAACAGACCAATAATGAGCAACGAGATTGAAACAGTAATAGAAAATCTTCCAACACCAACACAAAAACACCCTGGATGAGATGGTTTTACAGCCAACTTTCACCAGACCTACAAAGAAGAGTTGGCACCCATACTGCAGAAATTATTCCATAACATGGAGAGGGAAGGAATTTTCCCCAACTCATTCTAGAACTCGGAATCACCTTTGTACCAAAACCAGGAAAGGACACAAAAAAGAAAACTATAGATCAATATCCCTTATGACTGTAGATGCAAAACTCCAACAAAATACTTGCAAACTGAATTCAACAGCTTATCAAAAAAGTAATCCACCAAGACCAAGTGGACTTCATCCCAAGGATGCAAGGATGATTAAACATATGTAAATCAATAAATGTGATTCACCACATTAAGAGAAGCAAAAACAAAGACAAAATGATCATCTCAATAGATGCAGAAAGAGCATTCGACAAAATTCAACACCCTTTCATGATAAAAACCCTCAACAAACTAGGCATAGAAGGAACATATTTCAAGATTATAAAAGGTATATACAACAAACTCACAGCCAACATTGTACTGAATGGGGAAAAGTTGAAAGCATTCCCCCTTAGAGCTGAAACAAGGCAAGGGTGCTCACTGTCATCACTTCATTCAACAGTCTTGGAAGTCCTATCCAGAGCAATCAGGCAAGGAAAGAAATTAAGGGTATCCAAATGGGGAAAGAGGAGGTCAAACTATTGCTTTTTGCTGACCATAATATCTTCTATCTAGAAAACCCCAAATATTCCACCAAGAGACTACTGGAATTGATAAATAAATTCAGCAAAGTGGCATGTTACAAAATTAATGTACACAAATCAATAGCATTCATATATGCCAAAACAATCCAACTCAGAATCAAATCAAATACTCAAGACCATTCACAATAGTGACGAAGAAAATAAAATACCTAGGGATATACTTAACCATGGAGATGAAAGATCTCTACAAAGAGAACTATGAAACACTGAGGAAAGAAATCACTGATGACACAAACAAATGGGAAAATATATCATGCTCATGGATTGGTAGAATCAACATTGTTAAAATGTCCACCCTACCCAAGGTGATTTACAGTTTCAATGCAATTGCCACCAAAATACCAATGTTATATTTCACAGATCTAGAAAAAATAATCCTACCCTTCATTTGGAACCAGAAAAGAGCCCCAAATAGCCAAAGCAATCTTAAGCAAAAAGAACAAATCTAGAGGCATCACATTACCAGACTTCAAACTGTACTACAAGGTTATAGTAACCCAAACAGCATGGTACTGACACAAAAATAGAGACACAGATCAAAAGAATAGAACAGAGAACCCAGACATAAAACCAATAACCAATTGATCTTTGATAAAGGAGATAACAACATACACTGGGGGGAAAAGCCCTATTCAACAAATGGTGCTGGGAAAATTGGATAGCCACATGCAAAAGAATGAAACAAGACCCCTACCTCTCACCATTCACAAAAATTAAGTCAAGATGGATAAGACTTAAATGTAAGGCAGGAAACAACAAGAACTCTGAAAGAAAATGTGGGGAAAACTCTTTTAGATATTGGCCTAGGCAAAGAGTTTATGAAGAAGACTCCAATGGCAATCACAGCAACAACAAAAATAAATAAATGGGACTTGATTAAATTTAAAAGCTTCTGCACAGCTAAGAAAATAATCAACAGAGCAAATAGACAATCTACAGAATGGGAGAACGTATTTGTAAGCTATACATCTGATGAAGGGCTAATAACCAGAATCTACAAAGAACTCCAGAAAATTAGCAAGAAAAAAACAAAAACCCTATTAAAAAGTAGCTAAAAGACATGAACGGAAGCTTCTCAAAAGAAGACAGATTAATGGTCAATAAACATGAAAAAAATGCTCGTGTCACCAATAATCAGGGAAACGCAAATTAAAACCACAATGCAATATTGCCTTACCCTGGTTAGAATATCTTTTATTAAAAAGTCCAAAAACAATAGTTGCTGGCATGGATGCAGAGAGAAAGGAGTGCTTATACACTGTTAGTGGGACTGCAAATTAGTAAAATCTCTGTGGAAAACAGTATGGAGATTCCCCAAAAAACTAAAAGTAGACCTGCCATTTGATCCAGCAATCTCACTACTGGGTATCTACCCAAAGGAAAAGAAGTCATTCTATCAAAAAGACACCTGCACTGGAATGTTTATTGCAGCACAATTCACAACTGCAAAAATGTGGAATCAACCCTAGTGCCCATAAATTCATGAGTGGATTAACAAAATGTGGTATATGTATACTATGGAATATGAATCAGCCATGAAGAAGGATGAATTAAGGCCCTTTGCAACAATTTGGATGGAATTAGAGACCATTATCCTAAGTGAAGTATCTAAAAAATGGAAAAACAAACACCACATGCAGTCACTATTAAATTGCAACTAAGCAATGAGCACACATGTGCACAGAGGTTGGTAAAACTCAGTGGAAATCAAGCAGAGGGGAAGGAGGAGAGAGGGATGGGCAAAAACCTACCTAACAGGTACAATGCACACTATCTGGGTGGATGGGTACTCTTATAACCTTGACTCAAGCATAACAAAAGCGATCCATGTAACCAAAAACATTTGTACTCCTGTAACATTTTGAAATGAAAAAAAAAAAAAAAAACACTTTGCAGAGACAGGGGTCTTGCTATGTTGCTCAGGCTGGTCTCAAATTCCTGATCTAGAAGGGATCCTCCTGCCTCAGCCTCCCAAAGTGTTGGGATTACAGGCATGAACCACTGTACTTGGCCAGATCTCTAGTATTAAAATAGATAATCTTAGGTAGTTGGCTAGCATTTAGGGGCTACATTTCATGAAAAATCCCTATTTTTAAACATCATAAATATAATCAGTGTGGGAAGATGTTCATAATAAATGGACCCACAGGAATTGAAAAAAATAAATAAAAGTATGACATGTTGATATCCTAATAGATTCGTCCTATCAAATAGAACTTGTTCTTTAATATCAGCGTATCCAATCCAAATAAAATGAGGATTGGATTAATCTATATATTATTATTTGGATATGGATTGGGTTAACCTATATATTATTATACAATTTGGGAGAAAGAAAATCTTTCAATATTGAGCCTTTTGATCTATATACCCTTCCATTTATTTTAGTCTCCGTAAATTTCTGTCACTAAGATTTTATAATTATTTGCACATCTTCTAGCAAATTTATTCTTAAATATTTCATATTTTATGTTATTATAAATGTTATATATTAAAAATAAATTCTACTTTTGTTTGTTGTTGGTACACAGAATTACAGTTGATGCCCTGACATTAACAGATATGCTAAAACTTACCTATTAATGTTAACAATTTATTGTAGATTATTTTGTGTTTTTGATGTACACAATCATTTTGCTGTGAATAGTGATGGTTTTATTTCTTATTTTTCCATCGTTAGCTTGCTTTGTCTTTGTTAATATCGCTATAATTTAATAGAAGTCATGGTAGCAGTTGTCCTTGTCTTGTTCTTGACCTCAAAAAGAAAGTTCTAACTTTTCACCATTAAGTACGATGTCTTTGAGATTTCATTTTTATAGATATCTGTGCTGGATGGTTTTTGTTTTGTCCATTGATATTTATTCTCCACCCTTCTCTTCTTACCTCTGTGCCTGAGAGGCTGCTTTGTGTGGACAATATCAGCCAGGCCCCCTGGATACCAACTGGATCCAGCCATGTTGGTGTGTTTATTTCTGGGGCTCACCCTGCTGGGGATAAATATCTCCCTCCCTATTTTAGAGCACAGAGACACTAGTGTGCTGTGTCCTGGTGACAAGGGTGAAGAGGTCTACTGAAGATGACTTGGTAAGGATGTAACCTTCTGCAGTTTACATTTAAGCTTCTAAAAATCAGGGTGTTGATTTTTTCCTTTTGTATTTTACTACATAGTCTGAATGTCATAAAGTGAGGCAATGGTTCTCTTACTGCTCCAGAGACAAATGAAAACTCTTCTAATAGTATATCTTTAAAAATATTAATTTCTTGCTGGTTAATAGATAGGAAGTCCTGTTTCCTTTTTTTCTCTATAGCATCTAACTTTTATTTCTTTATGAGACATTGTTTTATGTATTATAGTTTTTACATACTATTTTTAAAATCTTCCTGGTGCCCATCAGCTTCCTGAGGGAGAGTCTTATGTTTTATTTTTCTTTGCATAAGTAGGTATTCAATAAAGTACATTATATTCTTTCCTGTAAGTTATTTTTTGATTGTACAAATAAAATTAAAACAATAATAGAAATAACATTCTCTTTACAATTCCATTACACTTAGGAATTAAGTATTTTAATCTTCCCATATTTCCTTCAAATCTACATGAATAGGCACAAATAATAGCATAAACAATTATAAATTCTACCTTTTAAACTAATTCCTATAGCATCAATATTTTGCATCACATTCAGTAGATAGACCAATTTTTACTTAGCCATTTTTCTAACAGTGACTATTTTGGTATTGTTTTGTATTTTACTTTGATAAGTCATGCTGCAATAAATGAAAATTTTCAGAATTATTTCTTTAAAATTAATTCCAGGCTATGTGATTTACATACAATGTATATGGGTATTATTAGAGCTACTGAAATGTTCAATAGTAGCTTCTTTAAATAATATCTGGCAAAATGATTCTCTTCTAATAGATACACAGCAATATTTTGTTGCAAGAATGAATGAAACAAATCCCCTCTGATAGACTTAATTACTGAAGTTTTACTAATAGTCAGTCTCTAAGGTTATCTGACTTTTCTATCACTTCAGGCTTCCTATGTCTAAAATATAGCTACAAGAAAAATTTAAACCTTCATTATAAGTTAATGCAGAAACATCATAGGAAGAGATAAAATAGAGTCACAGAACTTAAAATAAAAAGTAAACAATGGTTCAAGAAGTGGAAAAAACAAAGTTTGTTTCAATTATGTTTCCTGAAGCAAATCCTTGAGTTGTTTTCTTTCTTTTTGATATCTGCAAACTATATCCCTCCAGTGGAGAAGAACTCTCCTGATCCTAAGGGCTATTTAAGAAGCAATTGTGCTTCCATAAAAATCATTTCTGATGTAGTATCTCTCAAAGGACAGGGAAAAACAGTGCATGAATTTACTAGCAAAAGAATAATGGAGCCTGAGCAACCTAGTGAGACCCTGTCTCTATAAAACATACAAAAATTATGTGTGTATGGTGGTGTACTCCTATGGCCCCAGCTACTCTGGAGGCTGAAGCAGGAAGATCTCTTGAGTCCAGGAGTTTGAGGTTGCAGTGAGCTATGATGATGCCACTGCACTCTAGCCTGGGCAACACAGTGAGACCCTGTCTCAAAAAAAAAAAAAAAAAAAGAGTAATGCTGAGCTGGAACCCAGTTCCCAGGTCCCTGAGGAGGGGGTTTCTCTCCAAATGGGGACTAGCTATGTTCCCTCTTCTCTGCACTTTTGGTGGCTTCATCTGTGCCTCTTTTTTCTGTAACCTCATGCAGTTACTTGCTAAAGAGGAATTATGAAAAGAACAAATGTGGTAACCAGTATGATGGTAAAATCCCAGAGGCATGTCTTGTTTGCTTCCGTGTTTTTGTCTTTTAGTATTATAAGAGTAACACTCAATGCATTTTGGCTATTGCCATCACCGCTCTAACCACGACCACCACTGCCACACCATCATTATCACTGTTTTATTGTAGAGATGTGAGAGGATTGTATGTGTGCTGTTGTCGATTTACACTTTTATGTCGAGCTTGGGAAATGATACTGGTCATTTTTCCAAATTGCTTCTGTAGGGAGGAGCTAAGGTATCTGACTAAGAATCTTAAGAGGGAAAAATTAATAACCTTGAGCCATACATGATTTGATCATCATTTGCATTCAGGAATGTCAGTCAACACTACTGTAAAAAGGGCTGTGAAGCAGGCACCTCTTTCATCCTTTAACTGGGAATTTTGCCAAAGTAACTTATAGTTTGAGGAAACTGTGTTTGAACCAGGGACAAGGAAGCTAGTGTTGGACACTGGAAAGAATAAAATGTACAGGTAGGTGGATCCTGGGTGATTTCCATGAGTAGAGTCTGGAACCTGAGCATGAAGGAACAAAACCAAGTTGCCTTTAAGTTGTGCCCCAACCGTGGTGGAGGAGTCTATGTCCGATTTGGAAAATCTGGGCTTGGTAAGTCTCTCTGCTGTTATACCAAGATTTTAGGTTTGGGTATTTGGACTCTGTAATCTTGTCTTGTTTACGCTGTTGTGTTTTCTTTGCTTATTTCTCCGTTGGTTTCTCTTCACTTTTAGCAAAGAGCCATTAGGAAATATCAACTTGTTCTGAGATGAGGAGAAAGAAAAGGAAAGGATCTCTGCCCATACTTGAGAGAGAGAAAAGTAAAACAACAGCTTACTCTGAGGAGGAATTTTGGGCCCAAGGTGAGAATAGGAATCTAAGTCAGAAAATTCCAGTGGGGGGAAAAATCAGTTACTTGGAAAAATGAAAGGGGGCATGTCCTAAGAAGTATTCTCTTTGTGTTCAGAAAGAGTTGAAAGTAGTTGTGTCTGAAGAGCAGGATGGGTAGGTGCTAGAGACTAACTAGCCCCTCCCTATCACTGGACTCTTTATCCTCGTGCACATAGCATTTGAAAGGAAAGAAAAAGTCACACCTTTACTTAATGCTGCCCCGAGTTTAAATCCAATGAAATCAGAGATAGGAGATCTTGCATTATTAGCGATTGTACTAGAGAGAAAGACTTGGTAAGTGGACTCACTGATTATCTAGATTATCTTTCAATTATCCAAAGTCAAGATAGAATAATTTCAGTCCTTAAGACTTGGTTTGCTCGACGCAGTGATGAGCAGCGTATTAAGGACAAGTTGTAGCCCCCAGATTGTGAGTCAAACAAACTTTATTGAATGGACTCCTGATAATCACCAAGAAGTTGAGATGACACCCACTTCATTCATGTTGGTGAGTAACTGCCACATTTCTATCTTAGGCCTTTTCCTCTCAGACAAAGTCTCAAGTCCATCTCCAGAGTGTCGCGCGCCCCTCGCCAGCAAGGACCACGCAACACTTGGAGTTCTTCTGTCGTGCTTTATTGGGGTTCCCTCTTACTCTTACATTCTGCGGAAGACCCAGCGCTGCGGGGAGCAGGCACTAATATACACTCACAAAAACAGGAAGCAGCAGGGATAGGCCAGCCAAGGCAGCCAAGGACCGGATAGGGCCACGTACTGAGACACCCTCACGCCCCTCTGGCGCGCAAGCGCACTCAGATGTTTACC
>CAUYPO010145778.1:0-18038 GCA_963574435.1 Cheirogaleus major
TGAGATTCGACCACACCATGTATGATGAGTCAGTAGATGCTGTAAAAGAGTGTGCAGAATTTCCTCCCTGTCAGTAGGTGGTGCTTGCTCAGAGGAGCAGGCTACAGTGCTGTTTTTGGGTCCGATAACCAGCTTTGGTTCCTCTGATGAGGCACTCTAGTGCCTCAGGTGGTGGGTGGGGCCCTGGTACTTCCAGGTGTGTCCTTATTCTCCACTTCAGTGAGGGCTGGTCTGGGAGTGAGTCTGGGCAGAGCTGGGTTGGGTAAGCCTGCCCTCAAGCACCACAAATGCTGTTAGAAGGCGTCAAAGTCCTGTTCTCTACTTCTGGCAAAAGCTGTCAGGGAGGAGGAGCTGGGATGGCCCCACTCAGTCAGAAAGTCTGCGTGTTGGGGTGGGGCTTCCTGAGACCTGCAGTCTGGAACAGGCCTTGCTCTTTTCCACTCTCCCCAACTCCGCGGCTTCTTCTGGGCCTCTGTCAGCAGGCCAGACATCCCGTCACCGGGTCTCCCATGGCTGTGATGTAGGCCAGGAGGTTCTCTGCGCAGGGTAGCCACCTGGGCTGGGTACACGCCCCCCCTTTGGGAGCACAGTTGCCCTCAAGCATGCTGATCTGCCCCTGAAGGTGCACACACCTTAGTAGGCTCAATTCCGAATATCCCTTCTCTGCCCCGGGCAATGAGAGACCTATGCACGGGATCTGGTATGCAGGTCTGACCTCTGGGCCCCGGAGTTCAATTCCTGACCCCACCAGGGAGAGGAGTGCCAGTCCTAATTCCCCCACAGGAAGCCCAAGCTGGGTCAATGTCTCTCAGCTTCAGGGTCTGCCCCGTTCTCCTGGAACCACCAGGCCAGCAGCACCTGGGAGGGCTGGCTGGTAGGGAGCTCCCCGTCTGAGTACCCCTCCCTCAGCTGTAGGGCCTCAAAAGGGAAGGTCCCATTCCCTGGAGATGCCTCCAGCTGGTGGCTATATTATCTCTTTCGGCAGCAGCAGATAGGGACAGAGGAGGGGAGAGTGCAGCAATATGGTGCCTGCCACGCAGTCAGGTCTGTGCACAGGGAGGTGCCTTGAGGGAGTTGGGAGCCTGGTGCGGCGTTTGCTATAGGCTTATTGCTTGCTGGTGGCGGTTGTCTCTGGGCTGGTGTCTGCAGGTCTCTCCAACCACTGGGGAGCCCACCAGCAATCTGAGATGCAAGGCAGGTGAAAGTTAACCACTCCATCTACCCTTGACGCTGGTCTCCAAGCTGCTCACTTGGGAGGTCTCTTCTCCTGGTTCTCCTCCACAACCTCCTCCCATGGAGTCTCCCGTAGTCTCTGGTACCCCTCCTTCTGACCCCCATCCGATGTATGGTCGTCTGCTTGCTCCTTTCTTCTAATATCTTCTAGAAGCTGTCTTTTCTGCAGAAACACTCTGTCTGGCGGTGTTTCTCATCTGCCATCTTGCTCTGCCCCCAAAATATATTGTTATTGAAGTAAAATTTACATGCAAATATCCATTTTGATATGTTGTGACAGCAGGCAAACCACCCAAAACAAGATACAGAATATTTTCATCTTCCAAGAAATTTCCTACTGCTTTCCAGTCCATTCTCCACTCAAACAGAAGTAACCAATTTCTCATTACTAACACAATAAATTAGTTTTTTCTATTTTTGACTTCATATAAATGGAATCATGGATTATATATTTTTGTGTCTGCTTTTTTTTGTTCAACATAATGCTTTTAAGATTAATTTACTTTGTAACCTGTATGCATAACTCATTTCTTTTTATTGGTGAGCAATATTCCAATGTATAAAAATACCAAAATTTTAATACCTATTCTTCTTTTGATGGCTATTTGGGTGGTTTCCAATGTTTGGATATTATGATTAAGGCTGGTATGAATATTCTCAACAATTATTTAGATAAATAAAAAAATATTGAAAGTTGATATAAAATTTTATACTCCAATTAGAAATGCGTGAAAGTTTCAGTTGTATCCTATTGACAATATTTGATATTGTCATTTGATATTTCCTTTAAGCCACTATAGTGTTTTTATTTAGTAGTTTTTTTCTGCTGAAAAGAAAGATGTTTTACAACATTACATGTGTACTATCCACAACTAATTTTTCAGTTTATATATTTATTATAAATATGTAGGGGGTTTCTGAAATATATTATATCAGTCATTTCTGAGATTTATGAAATGGTAAATAATTTTTTCATTGTCTTTTATTTGTCTTTTGCTTCCTTCCTGCTGCCTTTTTGTTAGAAGCTCTCTTTTATTTTGATAAAATCCAAAAATATTTTGTTCTTTCACGATTAGATTATCCTTATTTAAAAAATCTTATTTAACCCTATGGTGTGAAGATAGTTTTTTTCCATAGAGAATTTATGATTCTAACAGTTCTAATTAAGTCTACAATTCATTTTTTATTAATATTTATATTTATTTTAAGTTAGAGGTCAAGGTTATTTTTTCCCTCATGATCATATAGCTGTTCTGGCACCATTTATTAAAAATTATTTTTCATTTGCCATTTAATTATCTTGTGGCCATAGTCCAAATTCAATTGACCACATATAAGAAAATCTATTTCTGGACTTTCAATTATCTTCCATTTATCTTTTTGTTCTTCTATCAATATCTTACTCTCTTGATTAATATACCATTTCCATAAATATTGAGGTTAGGTAAATCTTCCAAATATATTCTTTTTATTTTATTTTTTCAGCATTGTTATGGCTATTTTAGATTCTTTGCTTTTCCATCAAATTTTAGAATAAGCAAGCAAGTTTCTTACAAAAGAATGCATTTGATTTGGAATGCATTTAATCTGTAGAAAAATCTGAAAGGAATTGAAATATAAATAAGAGCCAGTCTTTCAATCTATGAACACTTATTTCCCCATTAATTTGGGTATTCTTTAAGTTATCTCAGTATTTTTTCATAGTTTTCACCAGCCTGGTAGTTTTCCACATAGAGATGGTGCACATTTTGCAATTTATTTATTCTTAGGTACTTGCCATTTTTGATTAAATCTTTAATGATATAGTGGTATGTATACCACGTATATATTACACATAAATTAGTATATATATATGTGTCATGTTCCAATAGTTTGATATATTTGTGTAAATATTATACATATATGTACATTATTTTATAGCCTATACAATTTGCTGACAAGTGCAGTTGCAATGAGCAACATAAAAACTAATGTTGCAGTAGAAGAGCAAGTTAGTAGGAAATAACAACAGGAGGCAGGATGGCTGACTAGAGATATCAGTTGCCAGACTCTCTCAGAAAAAAGAAAAAGTTTTAGATGGGAAACAAAACAAAACAAAAACAAAAACAAAACCATTTCCTTGTAATTCTGAGGGAGAAGTGCCAGCACCCACCAGAGAAGCCACAGCAAGGAAGTGTGGAGCGGAACAAAAAGGAGTGAGACTTCCGCAGAGCTCAACCCTGAGGCATCTAGAGGGTGGTGGGAGTGTTTGTATTCCCTCCCTTCACACCTCTGGCAGACTGCAGGCTCCCAAAATGCTGCACATCTTCTCTACCCTCATTATTCCAAAAGTTGCTGCTGCTAGTGAACTTGGTGCTTCTTGCCAACAGAGCACTAAGCTGCCAGCCCCCTTGGGGTCACTCTCCCTCACCACAGACTCAAGTCTAGGTAGCAGGAGACATATTGTTGTTTGATAGATCATGTGTGTGCCTTTTTCCTCCCCATGGAGCTTTAGCCCTTCAGTTTTATTGTCACTGGTCCCCACACAGACATTTCCCAACTCCTGCCCAGACCACAGTGGCCAGAGGTAGCCAGTGATCCTGGGGAACTGTGTGATCCAAAAGCTTGGACATTCAAGACTGCCTGCCTTCAAGGGAGAGGAGAGTGCAGCAAACCAAGGAAGCACCTCAGGAAAAAGAGGACCAGAGTGTCACCTCTCCTCTATTCAGATACTTCTCCTCCTCCTCCCTAGAGATGCTGACAGAGCTGTGGCCGTTCCCATGTGAGTCAGTGCCAGTGTCCCCAGCGATGATTAAGCTGGAGCTCTCTAGAGTGGCTGCATCCCCTCCATTGACACACCCACCAAGGGCTCATGCCTTTCCTCTTAAAGACCTTCAGAACACCACGGGGTGCTTTGACTGTGAGCTCCCTGCTTGCAGACCCTCACCAGTGCTGGCTACTCCAGAACAGGAAATACCCTGGGACAGTAAGCCTGCTTGAGTACTCCATGGGGCACATGAGACTAGGATGCTTCTCCCTGGCTGTGCCAGGGATTGAATTTGGGGGATTAGAGCACACAGCTGCAAGCCATATCCCACAACCCCAGGACTCAGTCATGTTGCTGGGGGCACTGAGTGAAGATTTGTGTACTAATCTTCCTAGGTGAGGAAACCCACATGGGTGGAACTAAAAGAAAGGTATAGTGTGGGTCTGAGCCCCACTGGTGGAGCACCCCTTCCCCAACAAAAAAGCTGTGCTTTTGGTACAGGGAGGGATCCTGGCCAGGAAGCTCCCAGCCAGCAGCACCACTGCTGGTGAGCTCAGCCAACTTGGGCTGCTATTTGTAGACAGATGCCAGAAGGAGATCTGTGGGGCAAGGGAAGAGAGAAAAGAGTGAAATCCACTCTCATCTGCCAATCTGTAAAATCCAGACTTCTGCTTCCCCAAGAGTAGACTTTTTGGCTTTGGGGACTGCTTTAGCCCCTCCCTGGTGGCCTTCCCCAGAGACCTTGGAGCCAACCCTTTGTCTCTGATGAGGCAGCTCTTGTGCACACCTTTGTGAGGCCTGAATGCAGGCTCATCTGACCCAGCACCACCCAGCCTCACCCTTCCACCCACCTCTGCTGTGGTGGAGAATAATGAGGCCTCTGGGAACTCCAGGGCCCCTCCCACCACCTGGGGCATCCCAGCACTTCTCCTAATTGATTAGTGGTGGTCACAGGCCCCCCAAACACCACTGCAGCTGGCTCTTTGTTGCAAGTACCACAAGAAGATATAACAATCTTAAATATATGTGCACCAAACACAGAAGCTCCCAGATTCATAAAGCATATTCTACTGGATCTAAAGAAAGAATAAACAACAACATCATAATAGCCAGGGACTTCAACACTCCACTGACTGAACTAGACAGATCATCAAGGCAGAAAATCAAGAAATTAACACTTGATTTAAATGGGACTCTAAAACAGATTGAACTAACATAGTTTATAGAATTTCTACCCACAAACTGCAGCATATGCATTCTTTTCATCTACACCTGTGTCATTTTTCAAGATAGATCATATGTTAGGCCATAAAACGAGTCTCAGTAAATTTAGCAAAACTGAAATCATATCATATATCTTCTCAGATCACAGTGGAATAAAACTAGAAATGAATTCCAAGAGGAACTCTGCAAACTACACAAATACATGAAAATTAAACAAGTAGCTGTTGAATGATCCTTGGGTTATTGAAGAAATCAAGATGGAAATCAAAACATTTTCAGAATTGAATGACAAATGTAACATAAGTTTCCAAATCTAAGGGATGCAGAAAAAGCAATGCTAAGGGGAAAGTTCACAGCCCTAAATGTTTATATCAAAAAGACAGAAAGAGGCCAGGCACAGTGGCTTCATGCCTGTAATCCTAGCACTCTGGGAGGCTGAGGTGGAAGGATGGCTTGTGGTCAGGAGCTCAAGACCAGCCTGAGCAAGAATGAGACCCATCTCTACTAAAAATAGAAATTAGCCAGGTGTGGTGGCACATGCTTATAGTTCCAGCTATTTGGGAGGCTGAGGCAGGAGGATCTCTTGATCCCAGGAGTGTGAGGCTGTGAGCTAAGCTGATGCCATGGAACTCTAGCCCAGGCAACAGAGCCAGATGCTCTCAAAAAAAAAAAAAAAAAAAAAAAAGACAGAAAGATCACAAATGAATAACCTAATGTCACATCTCAAGAAACTAGAAAAAGAAAGAACAGTCCAAACCAAAAACTAGCAGAAGCAAAGAAATGACAAAACTCAAAGCAGAAATAAATGAAATGGAAACCAAAAATCAAAAGAAAATACAAAGCATCCACAAAACAAAACAAAAAGTTGGTTCTTTGTAAAGATAAACAAAATCGATAGGCCACTAGCTAGATTAAACAGAAACAGAATAGAAAGGACTCAAATAAGCTCAATCAGAAACGAAAAAGGAGACATTACAACTAATACCACAGAAATATTAATAGATACCATGGAGTACTACTTGGCCATAAAAAGGAATGAAATAATGTCATTTGCAGCAACTTGGATAGAACTGGAGAACATTATCCTAAGTGAAGTATCCTGGGAATGGAAAAACAAACATCACATGTTCTAACTAATAAGTGGGAGCTAATCAATGGGTACATATGGTCATAAAGTTGCATAACTTTATGTTGTATAACTTCATCCAGTTGTCCTAGACACTGGAATCTAGGAAAGGGGAAGGTGTGGCGGGTGAGGGATACAAGCTTACCTATCAGGTACAATGTACACTATTATGGTGATGGGCAGACTACAAGCCCTGACTTCAGCATTATGCAATTCATCCATGTAATAAGAATACTTGTATACCTTAATATTTTGAAATAAAAATTATAAAATAAAAAAAAAGAAAACAACAACCAAAAAGATTTGCCTATAGGAAGCAAGAAAATACTTCATACAAGAAGAGGGCCTAAGAGTAGACTGAATGCTTACATATTCCTGTCAAAGGGAATCTGTGTGTTCTTAGCTGTAGGTGGGTATTCATTTTTAAGTTCCTGCTGTGTGTAGGACATTACACTGAATTTTTTTATTAACCTACAGCATGTTTGATAAACACAATCTGACATCCAGGACCTTATCCTGACAGGATTTGATTTATAGCAACTGTCTTTTCTACCTGATGAACATCCATTTTGCCCAGACTAAGACAACTTAGCAGACAGGCTGGTCAGCAAAATTTTTTACATACTTTTTTCCCTTTTTTTACATTCTTCCCACTCTCTTTTATTATTCTAACATGAATAAAATTAATATATGAATACATATTAACAATTATAAGGAAAACATCTCTCTGTTCTAACTGCTTACATATAGCATTTCCAATTATTTCCTGCAATATCCAGCACCTAATCCGTATAATAACCAAATATGTTGCAATAGTAATAGAATATGTAATCTACATTATATATATCTATGCTACATTCAATTAATTTGTATTAATGAGAAGATTTTATATGAGTATCAGAAAGTAAGATTGTAAAGAATGTTTGTGGCTATTTAATTTAAAAGAATTTTAAACTTTGTTTTTTAAATGAAAGCTGTTTGGAGTACCTATCATAAGAAGGTAACATAATGAAAATATGTTGTTCAAATGAGATACATTTTAAGAATGTGTGCCAATGGATTAATTAAAATAACTTGAGTCAGGAAATATATAAAAATGTAAATATGATATTATGAAGACTGAATGTTTGAAACTCCTCAAAATACACATGTTGAAATCTAATTCCCAATGCAATCATATTCTGATGGGTCTTTGAGAAGTGATTAGGTCATGAGGGTGGAACCCTCATGAATGGAATTCTTGTACTTTTACAAGATATAATGGAGAGCTCCCCACTATTTCCAAGTGTGGACACAGCCAGATGAATGGGGTCTATGAACCAGTAAGTGAGCTCTTGCCAGATACCAAATTGCCCAGTGATGTGGTAGTGGACTTCCAAATCCCCAGAACCTCCAGAAATTAATTTTTAGTGTTTATAAGCCACTCAGTGGTTTGTTATAGCAGACCTAACTACAGCAGAATCCATATTTTTTTTAACTTTGTTGCCTAATAAGTATCTTTATCAGAGAAATAATTGTTATTACCTTCACATACAAAAATTATGCTGCAAAAATAGGTATGGAAACTGTTTCTTCAGCAGTGAAATATGTATAATAATAGATGTTCAAAAGTAAAATATCATGGTTAGAATTAAATGTCAAATAAATGTCTCAGAAATATTTATAAAATGCTATAATACATGAGCAAAAATAGGAAATTTTGAAGATTAGTGAAGTATATTCAATAAAAGACTGATAGTAATGCCACAGAGAGATGTCAGAGAAAATATAAACATGATAAGGCATTATAATACTGTAACAGCCAAGTATCTCAGACTTGGAGCATATGAATTTCCAGAATAAAAGGCATATAGAATAAAAGGATAATATGAGGTCTTAAAATCTCCCAGAAGGGAGTGAAAAAAAAATATGTTTATTTGGGAATTAAAGTTTCATCAAATATATCAATATTAGCAGTGGTTCTGAAAAGGAAGTGAAAAAATGCTACAGAAATTTAGAGAGAAAAAGAAATATGAAATTTATAACCTACCTAATGCATCAATAAAGTAAATATATTTACCCTTATGTAAAGTAAATATATTCTCAAGCATTCAAAATCTCATAAACGTTACCTCCCACATCTCCTTTCTATGGAAAATGATGAAGAACGTGTTCCACCAAACAAATGAGGCCAATTTCAAGGGAGATAGTGGTAGAGGGAACTTCAAGGATAAGAACGAGTTTGGAAGTCTCTAGTCCAGAATAGAATGAATTCTAAGAGAAATTTCTCTGAGAAGAAAATGAAACTGATATAGAGTCTCTAATGTGTCTGAATATATTAAAGTAATACTTCAGAGAAAGTATTAGGGATCAGTAAATATAAATGAACAATTAAAAACAATGTCATTCTTAGCGCTGAAGGACACAAAATGTGTGAAAAAATTTAATTCAATCATAGCACATTAGATGGTCCATTTGTCAATGACCATGTATTATAATAAAATTAAAAATTTACTTGGTCAATATTTGCAATTTATTCATTTCTTAGAATAAGATTTATATAATGTGTGTGGCGATGGAAGAGGACCGGGGGAAGAAATAAAATTTTTTTCTTCCATAGCCATAAGTCAAAATTAGATATAATATTATCAATAATATTATAGAAAATATTATAAAATCATATTGTTTAGACAAAGGAATCTAAAAACAGACGAAATCAAAGTGTTGAGCATTGTTTGTCTGAGAACATGACAATTAAGATTGTAAAGAAATGGGAGGAGGTTATTGATGAGACTAACTGACATATACTATGTAATCTATTTCATTAGATATTAAAATGTTTATAGAAAACAAGGAAATGTTACAGCTTTGTAAAATGTGCAAGTGAGCATAAGACAAAGACTTTTTTATAAGCAAGACAAATAATCAGATATGGTCAAAAAAGTGTCAATTTTCTTACAAATTAGGCCATGTTTTGGTTTTGGAAAGACAGGCAAGATTTTGAGCTGCATATGAAGCAAGATGGTACAGCAAGGGGGCCATTTCTCTTCAAGAACATCTCATTGTACACTCTCCTTACTTCATTGCTCCCATTTTTCAGCCAGATATGCGTCAAAACCCCATACATTGTAGGTTTATTATGCACAGTCTAAGAACAACTGATATATCCTACTAAAAGATTTTTTAGATAGATTCCTCTTTCCTCTGTAAAATTCCATTACCAACTTCACGAGCTTTTAAACAACTTTGAACAAATTCATTAATATGTTTTCCAGGAGAGCGTGAGAGCCTTTGTTTTCTTGGATGTCCCGAGCAGGGAGGGGTCATTTCAGGCCTTTTACTTAATGTTTTTCTTTCCAATCCAACCTCTGCACATAAGAAGTAAATAATTTCTTACCTAATATTGCTTATATAACTTTTTTTTTGAGACAGAAAAAAACAAAAAAGATAGAGTGCAGTGGAGTCATCATAGCTCACTACAACTCGGATTCCTGGGCTCAAGGATCCTTCTACCTCAAGCCTTCTAAGTAGCTGGGATTACAGGCATGGGCTACCATGCCTGGCTGATTCTTTCTATTTTTTGTAGAGATGAGGTATCCCTCTTGCTCAGGCTGGTCTCAAACTTCTGACCTCAAGGGGTCCTCTGCCTTGACCTCCCAGAGTGCCAGGATTATAGGCATGAACCACTGCACCTGTCCTGCCCATATAACTTTTAACAGTTTGTCTTTCAACATTTTCTGCAAAAGAATAAGCCTGCATTCACCTCCTTCTCTGGACAATTTGCTTTCTGCCGGTACCACATTATGTGGGGAGTTTCAAAAAAGCATTATTAAATATTTTCTCATCCAATTTTCATCTAATTATATTTATAAACCTACAGACCCTTTGCTATACCATATAGTGATGGCATTAGAAGGATATCCAATAATAGGAGGAATCAGTTTTAATTATTTTCCTTTTGCTCTTATAGATTTCAATAGAGCTTCTATTTATAACAATAGTCATTAAAAATATGTTTCTTCTATTTGATAGCCTATTCTTATTTACTTAGAAAATTCTCCAAGATAAGCCTGCATACTCCAGATAACAATGGCGATACTTTACTTTCCCTTATAACTTGTCTCAAGATTTTCACCTCTTCATACCAAAGATATAGAGAGCTATACCAGCATCAACTTCTTGCCATTTCCCCCATTACCTCCCATTTTTTGTTTTAAAATTAATATTCAAAGTATAAAAGCCACGCAATCAAAAAAAGTCTTATTTAAAAATTTATGCTCAGCTTAGACATCTTATTATTAGACTATTTATAAATTGAGTACAATGAAAAATATCATATTCACTTTTTCATTGCCCTTTTTAATTAAATATTATTTTAAGACACTATGATTCATAGTTGTAAAAGATAATTTCATCCCTGCCAACTTTTAGTTTGACAAGTTGAATTAAAATAATTATGTGAATCATAGATATTATTCAACCTCAAGTTTTACTGATATAAAATATGGTGGAAAATGAAAAACATCTATAAAATATTTGTTTTCCTAGAAAAGTGTAAAAACTTTAATTCCCAAAAGTATTTCCTGTTTTTCTACACCAGGAAACATTTTGGTTTCAGAATAACACTAATGTATGTGGAAATGCTGATCACAAAGGGAACCTTTTCAGTGTTGGGACATCTATGCTTTGTAATCCTTAAGTCACATAGTTTGTAAGATTGCCCCCCATTCTCTAGCCAATTAATCCCATAAATTTACAAATGCCATGTTTATTTAAAACCTGGAGATATCAGTTTTGATCTTTATGAAGTCATTTTACAGGTAGAGACTTCTTTTTCCACTTTTAAAAAGCCCTTAGCATGTTTACTAGCAGATCTGCTTCAAATTACTAGAATGTTTACTTGAAGGTTCTCTGGGTCATTCTTTCCTCCTGGCTTCCCTAGCAGGGAGGAGACAGTTTCCAACCTCCTGTTTTATCTTTTCCTCCACAGACCATTTATTTTCCAGTGATATGGACTTTTGAAAATATTTTTAAATGTTACAAAACATTGATATAGTCAGCCTAGTTCTTTGTCAGTCTTTATCAGTTGCCAAAGATGGACTTATGCTCGAGAGGAAATATTATGTACTCATAAAGATCATGAGTTCTGTGGTCATGTGCTCTGGATTTGAGTCTTGACTCTAACACTAACTACTTATAGGACTTTGGATGAGTTTCTTAATTTCTCTTAGTTTAGTTCCCTCATTTACCTGTTGGGGATATTAATACTACCTAATTCATAAGGTCAATGAGTATTAAATAAAGCCCATAAAAGATGTATGACTCATTTTAAGTTAACAAATCTTAGTTCTCATTAGCTACTATATACCAATGACCTAGATCAATATGTTTCAATTTACATAATTTCACCCTGTTCTTGTACCCTGTCCATTTTCAAGCTCTTCACTTGTTCTTATCCTTGCACCTTGCCTCCCATTACAATATGCCCTGCTTTAGTCTCCATTTTTCTATAACTTGTTAGACCTATAGGTTTGTCCCTAAATTAATATCCTTTTGACACCAATCAAACTCTGTAGGGACATCAAAAACCAAAACTTTAAGCCAAAATTGAAGCATTGGGTTTAATTTAAAGGTTGGATAAAGTTATTCTATGCTAGCGAATCTCTGCATCCCTTAACAACAGATTTATATTTCTTTTTATATTGCTAAGGAGAAATAGCCAGCAATTCAGTTTTACATTTAGAAACCAAACTCCTTTCAACTTACATTTTGGAAGATTGCCAATCTATATTGCAGAAAGGCACTAAATTAATTCATTTAAGTCCTGATTCAGCTGTGTTTGCTCAGGCAAAATTTCTGCCTGAAGTTCCATTGACTTTGAGGTCAATAAAATCTTTGCATATATAAATCCTGATGACTCAGATCTTGAATAGGTATCTTATAGTTTCTCTCAGTGTGATTCCTACTATTGAATAACCAAATGGTATTTTATGATGTATTTCAATTACCTTTTTGAAAACAGGAGTTATCCACTGAGTAGAACCCTTGAACACTAAATAAAAGATAAATATTATACCCCTTCAAACCATTTTATTCAATTATTAACTTATTAGTGCCAGTGGAAGAAATTAGCTAAGAATGAGTTATATATACTTTCTATCACTACCAATATTTTGCATTTTAAACTTCTATATATAATGTGATATGTCCTCATTCTTGGTATCTGTGATGAATGAATAGGAGTAAATTGGCTCATTTACTTATTTTCTTTTTAAAAAAATAACACAAACTACTTTGACTTATGTGGTATAAAATGTGTGCTAGGTATCTCTATGTTCTATCACAAATATAGAAAGATTAGACAGTGTGTGGTCTAATAAGAAGGATAATTGGAGTCTTTTCCAGTATCCTCTGAGATAGAAAGCCTCTAGCCTTAACCTAGAAATTAATGCTGTCAATATTCCCAAATTTGAACAAACTCAGAGAATGAATACAAAATGGCCTGGTATACAAAATGACAACATCAAAAAGTGAACCTGAAATAGACCAAAATATTTCTATTTACCATCCAGGAAAGTAAGTAAAGATAAATTGGATCTTGGAAGTTTATGGTAGTAATGAAAAAGTTTTATAGGAAGCAACTGACCTAGGTAAAGAAAAATAAATAGTGTTGAGGAGGAAGGTATCCTTTTGCATTTTCTGGGATAATATCCTAAGCATTTTACCAATCATCAATATATTAATCAGGAACAGGAAGAAATTGATGTCATACTAGAATATCATCTGAGAATTTAACTTCATAGTATCTATTTACAAAGGTGGGGATGGCGTATAGGAGACTGTATCAGTAAGATATATTTGCTGTGAAACGTAACGCCCCACAACTTTGTGGCTTAAACCAGGAGCCATTTGTATAGCTCAAGATTCTGCAGCTTGGTAATTTGGAGTGGACTCTGCTGGGTGGTTCCTCTGCTTTTGACTCATACGTCTGTGGTCACTTTCCAGAGCTTGACAGGGGGCGATCCAGTTCTAGGATGCCGCAGAAGGGTTCATCTCTGCGCCACATGATCTGTCACCCACTGGTATAAAAGCTTAAGGATGGTAGTTGGACAGGCCTCCAAGACAGACAAGCACAAACGTTCAAGGCATTTTGACAATTGAACTCAGAATTTGCCCACTGTCACTTCTGCTGGGGATAGGTAAAACGTCACATTGAAAAGGATATGGAACAGGGGATATATAGAGAGTGAATCTATTTTCTATGCTACTATAATGGTGGATACATGTCATTATATATTTTTAAGACTCACAGAAAAAATAACACTAAGACTGAACCCTAATATAAACTATGGACCTTGGGTGATAGTAATGTGTCAATTTTGGCTCATTGATTGCAACACGTGCACCACTGTGGTGTGGGAGGCTGATGGTGGAGTAGTCTGTGTGTGTGCATGTATGGGGGGGGACTTTTTGTTGTTTCTGCTTAATTTTGGTATGAATCTACAACTAAAAACTAAGTCTATGTTTTAAAAAAAAAGCATGGGTGCTTGGAGAAATCAGTGTTCTAACAAAGTTTGCAACCTACCATAAGACTTACATGAGATAGAGCAGAGATGTGGGACTATTCTGTAACATTAGATTAACTCACATTTTCTAGAATTTTATATTAATGGTATCAAACAATATGCAGTATTTTTGTTTATCTTTCACATAAGCATAGTTATTTGGAGATTTATCTCATTGCTGAATAGTATAGATAGCATTGTATGAAAAACCAGTACTTATTTATCCATTCACCTGCAGATGGATATTTGGGTTGCTTGTAGATTTTAGTTAATATAAATAATACTCATACCATTCATGTTGTCTTATTTCTCTGTGGTAATTACTTACAGACAAAATGGCTATATCATATGATAAATGTATGTTTATACTTTTATGAAAACACAATTTATTTTCCCCAAAGTGATTATGTCATTTTACATTTTTGTTCCAGCAGTGTATAAGAGTTCCAGCTGTTCCACAAAATTCCTGACACTTGGTATAGCCAGTCATTTTATTGTAGCCATTCATATGTGTGTACAGTGGCCTCTTATTTTGGTTATAATTAGTATTTCCCTAATGACTTATAACACTGAATTCTTTTTTGCATTTACATTTGTTATCCGTTTGGGTGAAATGTACTGATTGTCCAAATCTTTTATCATGGGAGATGTATTTTTTTTTTCTTACTGAACTTTGAGAGTGTTTTATACATTCTAGATAGAAGTCCTTTGTCAGATTTTTGTTTTTACACAATGAATTGCTTTTGTTTCTGTATGCATCCACATTTCGGCATTTAGTCATCTTGAACAGAAAGTGGAAAAACGTAGTAATTTGCCAGGAAGTCAAGCCTGTGAATTCAGAGATCTGCTGTGCACACCAACTTCTTTCTGACACCCCACTGAGGATCCTGAGAAGCAGCAGCACCAAAACCAAAGTATGCAATGAATTCAAGATTGTTTTTGTTCTAGTTGTCAGATTTCAAACTAGACCCCAATGGGATGACCAAATGAGAATCTTGTCTAAAACTTCTTCAAATTTTTAAAAGCAAAAGCAATTACAGGAAAAGAAAACAATTCAGGAGAATCGTGTGTGCTTACAAATGTCTTCATGTGGCTTTTCTCCAAATTTAAGCATGAAAGACATAGAGAGTTGGCAAGTTTGAGTCACCCTGGTGACTATTCTTTTTACCTTATCAAAACACGAGCTGAAAAACACTATCAGCAGAGAGTGGCTGGGCTGAGGACCCAATATTCATTTCCCTGGTTGTGGAGAGTGAATAAATTCTGTTCCAAAACGAAACAAGGGAGATCAGAGACACTTTAAACCTTACCTGATGACTTCTCGCCAAAGCAAAATATGTGTCATGAAAAGTGATGGGTGGCAATGGTGCAAAAAAGGGGATTGAGAAGGAGGGAAGAGAAAGAAGTACCCTAGATGAAGGTGGGCAGAGAAGAAATGGGAAAAGCCCTGAATTCCTCACTGGAGGCCAATCTCAGAGGGGAGCGGAGGAGATAGGATCTGTGCTCCAACCAATGGCGGGAGTGAAGGAAGGTAAGGAAAGGACGATGGCTTGTAAGGGGAGCATCATTTAAGTCTTAAAGAGAGAACCCAGGGGTGCAGGCAAAGAGCTCCACACACCCAGCAGTAGTCCCACAGGCTGCAATCTGAAACCTTCACAGCTACTCTAACAAGGCCCCAAGCTGGAGGGCTATTGCAGGGAGGGCAGGAAGCAGGGAGGATGGGAAGGGGGAGAAGGCAGAGTCCTCAGACTATGTATCAGCAGCAAAGTGTTTGTGTGATGTGTTTTTTTCCCAGCAGAGTTAGATGTGCCCCACCAGTTATGATGGGCATCAATTTAAATATACTTTCTTGATCCCAGAAGTTCAACCGCATGGACAGTGATTACACTTGACAGGATGATTTCTTATTGCACAACTTACGTATTTTAAATGGACAAAAAATAATATAATTTACAGAATCTTAAGATAAATTGCATCTGCATGGGAGCTTTCTTTCCACTACTACTTTGAAGTCTATATGATGTGTATAGAAAATGTACTACTGTGGAAAATGAATATTGGTTAAATTAAAGGCAGGGACAGTGGAAGGGCCTGTCATTTTTCTTTTTGATTAATTTCTGTAACACAATCTTTCGGGTGGCTGAATGGAGTTTTATATTTTCTTTAGGAATCATTAGGTGCTGGCACTCTTGCAGGACAACTTTAGTGCTGTATGAATTTTGCCATTTTGTTAGCACTAATATGGCTCTTGGTTCCACCACTCCACTGGAACTATTAACTCCATTAAAACATTAATTTTTGTTATAAATATTATAAAGGAGGTGCCTCTGAGTATGTAGTTCCACATTCTATTTTATAGCTGTATTCTCAGTTTTCTTCAATTGTCTGAGCCCATGGTGGCTGCTGCCATCTTGTGCCACTCTTTTTATCAGATTTTTGATTTGCAAATATTTTCACTCAATTTGTGGTCTATATTGTCATTCTGTTATTATTTTTCTTCAAAGATCTGCAGTTATTAATTTTTATGGATTCCAATTATGAATTTATAATGAAGTTCAATTTTTAAGGATCATGCTTTTGATTTTGTGTTTATAAAATCTTTGCCTTACCACAATGCTAGAAAGATTTATCTTGTGTTTTCTTCTAGCAAATGTTTAGTTTTACTTTTTATATTTCGGTCTATGATATATGGTCAGGTATTTCTTTTTTTTTTTTTTTGATGGTACAACGTTTGCATGAAAAATTATTTTTTTAATGTGAATATCCAGTTGTTCCAGCATCATTTGTTGAAAGATTCTTTCCTCACTGAATTCTTTTCAATCAGGAGTTTGAATTTAACCAATCTCTGCAGCTTCATTTTTCTCTAGAACAGATATCTCACAAATAACTTGTCATACATACATGCAAGCCTCCCAAACAATAGATCTCACCCTCATATAAAACAAATTCTAGGCAGTTTTCACACTCTTTCAGTCTTTTTTTTTAAATCAAACTACAAATGTATCAGCATTCTATTTTTCATATTTACAATAAACGTTATTGAACTTAACCATCTAGGTTTATAAACATAGTCTGATAGAATCAGAAAATGACTTTTGATTGGAAAGATACTTAGTGTTTAGAAAACTAGAAATAATCAAGAAGTCAAATATGTCAAAAACCAAACTATTTCTCAGTTTCTATTTTGTACACTATTTTTAAAGAAATAAACTGGTATGTTTGTTTATGAGTACAAAAAGGAAAACATTTTGCTGGAGAATGGCTATTTTTCTGACAATTTCTGTCTGTATAATTTTACTGAAACTTGTGACTGAGATTGTGAATATTTTACATGTTAAGGGAAAGATAATTAGAGTATTATAAGTGAGAATACAATTTTTCAGGAAACCCAAGATATCTACTTACTAATTGAAACATTATTCTGGCATTCTTACTTCCTGTGACAGGCTCCATATTTGTCACATGCATGGATTTAAAGATAAAAAAAATGTTCTCATAGGGGAAAATGAGAATTTAAAAGAAGCAAGTAAATGGTTCTGTAAAGTTTTAAAGAGTATAAGTCTGTGAATGAGTGTCTCTATTTTTATTTCTTGTTGAACATTTCAAGGGCATTCTGAAAACCTATTTTTAAGTAATTCTTTTTTTTGAGACAGAGTCTCATTCTTAATTGCCCTGGCTAGAGAGCAGTGGCATCATCATAGCTCACTGCAACCTCAACCTCCTGGGTTCAAGCAATCCTCCTGTCTCAGCCTCCTGAGTAGCTGGGACTACAGGCATGTGGTAGAGTATTTAGCAAAACAATTGTGTGCAGCAACATGAAAAAGAAAAATTGAACTTTAGGAGCCTGCAAATTGATCTAAGGAGATATCTCAGGCCAAATCATTTCTTGTAACAGTTTCTGAAATGTTGAAGATAGAAACAAACTAATGATGAAATCATTTGACAGTTCAGCAAAATTTAGAGGACATACACAGGGACCAGGAGAGACGTTCCATCCACACAAATGTTTCCATGGTAAAAAACAACCACAAAGGAAAACTCAGTCCAGAGTATACCAGTATAGTATGGCCTTAGAGTAATTTTAAGATCAAGCATGTGGCCATCAGAACCTTTGCTAAGATCTCAAAAGTATATAAGGTGGTTCCTTGTAAACCATCTTTACTAG
>CAUYPO010145782.1:0-13039 GCA_963574435.1 Cheirogaleus major
GGGAAAAAAATGTCTTCTTCATTACATTGTACAGTGGCATTAAATTTATATCTCAAATCTCACTCTTACACTGCTGGTGGGACTGCAAATTAGTGCAACCTTTGTGGAAGAGAATTTGGAGATACCTCAAACAGCTAGAAATAGAAATACCATTCGACCTTGCAATAGTATTGTTGGGCATCTACCTAAAAGAGCATAAGACATTCTATTATAAAGACATCTGCACCCGTATGTTTATTGCAGCACAATTCACTATTGCAAGGTCTTGGAAACAACCTAAGTGCCCGTCAATTCAGGAGTGGATAATTAAAATTTGATATATGCTCACAATGGAATATTACTCAATTCTAAGAAACGACAGTGAGTTAGCACAGTTTGTGCTATCCTGGATTAAGCTTAAGCCTGTTATCCAAAATGAGGCGACACAAGACCAGGAAAATGGGCTCCACATCTACTCACCATCAAATTGGTACTGACTGATTAAAACTATGGTGCTCAAATGGTGGTAGTACTCACCTGGGATTCGGGGTAGGGGGAGACCCACATCCTTGGGTATGACAAGCATTGTAGGGGAGAAGGGAATACCTCTAACCCTTCTTAGGGAGAGGCAAAGAAATATAATGTAACCAAAATATAAAAAAAAACCCGAAAAACTTTTATCGGGTGGTGGGCAGGTTGGGGGGGGAGGAGAGGAAGAGTGTACACTTACACAATGGGTGTGACGCACACCACCTGAGGGTTGGACACGCTTAAAGCTCTGGCATGGCGGGGTGGGGGGAAGGGTTGGCAGGGGCAATATATGTAACCCTAACAATATCTGTAACCCCATAATATAATGAAATAAAAGAAAAACAAAAAAACAAAAAAAAATTTGCTGGTAAGGAGTCAAAAGTTAAAAAGGCATTATGGGTGTTAAGTGATCCTGAGGATACTGGGGTGGGCTGAGATATGGGCAAAATATGTTTGCTCAGAGAATTCCACGGCTTAAATAGAATTAAAGGTGACAGGAAGAGAGAAATCCTCTGAAGTAATGATAGAGAAAGTCACACCAGTATTGATTAAAAAGTCCAGTTCCTGATATTCTATTTTAAGTTTAATGGTTAGTGGATATCAAGTAAAGGATCAGCTGCCTACATCATTTAATGGGGAATTGTCTCACAGAGGGGGAAAGAAGGAACTTCTGGGGGCTCTAATGGTCTAGAGAGATTGTTATTTAATTTTGTTTAAGTGCAAGACAATTGTTTTTCTAATGTCCTGGCTTTTTATAGCATCTGCAAACATTTGGACACAAACAGGTGAGTATTTGTGGTTGGCAAGAAAAATGGGTGGACTTTGAGTTAAGGAGTCATATTTCTATTTTTGTAAAGACTCAGTTTTCAAGGTGAAGACTGTGGATTTTCTTTAAAAAAAATTTTAGTAGTTTTATTTATTTTTTCCATGCTCCTGGAGTTATTACTCTGACACATTTCTTTCTTTCTACTACTGACTGCCATGTAAGAACTTATTCTTTATAACTGCTGCATTTATGAAATCATAGAAGATATTACTATATGTATAGAATAATGTTACTATTGCCAAACCCTCTCTATATGAAGGTTTATTAATTTTTTTTATTTCAATAGGACTGTGGATTTTAATTTCTTTTTCCTCCTGCTTTCCTGCAAGTTTTTTCCAAAGAATGGAGTAGCAGCTTTAATAATAACAGTGAAAGATTGCCTCCAGCCTAAAATAATCAATATAAGAAAGGGGCATATTTAGGGGTGGCAAGTTCTAAACTCTTTCAATATCTTTTAAATTTATATATAGCTGCTATATTTATGACAAGATAATTGATATATATTACGCCAATACAATGATAATGCATTTTGACATGCAAGCATTATACAAAATTAATTCCTCCTAACTAGTATAATTTTCAATAATGAATTTTTCCATGAGCAAAATAGAAGAGTACAACTTAATATCATTCTAAGTTAAATATTATTATAATTATTTGAAATGGAAAAAAATTAAAATTAAGAAACATTTATGTTCTTGAGAGATTTCATAATATATATAAATACATTTTAAATATATATATTAATTTGAATACAGCCTGGTTAAATGTTAATCTTTTTAACTTATATTGGTGGTTTTGATTCATTAATGTTTTTCAATTTTGAAATGAACATAGATTTTCAAGATCCTATCATAAGCAATGTAATGGATGCTGCTAATGAGGACTCTGGCAGCTTGAGAAGCAATGGTTGCAGTGGGCTTTCCAATGCTGTCTCCTCTCTGGCATTTGAAAGGAGAATTAAACCACTTTAGATTAGACTACACACAAGACACAAGACAAAATGCTTTGAGCAAAGTAGTGAGAAGACAGGAAAAAGGAGACAAATTTCAGCTAATGAAGATATGGAGGATATTGCAATTCATTAGTAAAAATTAAAAGACATATGTGACAATATTTCTTACTTAACACTAAACATATGAGTTATGCTGGTTGTAATTCTACTGCACAAATGCTATTTGCTCAATACAGGATTTGTGGTGCCAAGTGGGTTTTTCTTAGCTGGTTTTTATAACACTTTATTTACCACATTAATGTGGGATAAAGAATACAATGAAATTGATAGTATTGTCTATATTTGCACATTCCTTTTTGGTGGTTAAACCTTGGTATATTTATTTCCTATGAGAATATACTTTTAAAAAATAACCTGAAAAAAGTGCTGTCTGTGGGTTTCTACTTGAAGAATAATAATCATTCATGTTTCCAAAATGGGAAAAACATTTAAACTGATAATTTGAGTATTCATGGGAGACAAACAATACCATACAATGTCAACCACTTTCCTCACTATCCCTGTCCTTATTGTCTTCTTTAACCAACAGTTTTTAAGGTTTTCTATCTTTGATTTTCTATTTCTCTCAGAATAATACTAGAGTTATTTTAATTATCCCTACACTGATAAACAGGGTTTGTTCTTTTTTTTTTTCCCTAAAAGAATGGTCCTAAAGATTGTCTTGTTATGATGTTTAACAGCAGTGAGGCTCTTTGGCATTCATCTTTGCCTTTGTGTCATTGTGAAGGTCAAAATCTGTCGGGCTGCAGCACATGTACTCTTAATAAGGCTGTCTTTCTTGTACTTCTTCACCCTCAGGCATAGCACATAATTCCTCATGAGTGTCTTCTGTCACAAAGAAATACCCGGACTCAAAAATACTTGAAATGAGGGGTTTGGTGGCTTAGTGGATAAAACCTCTGACCCTTTACCTCAGAGAACATAGCTTAAATTCAAACTTTCAATGTAAGCGAAAAGAGATTTATAGAGTTACTGATATTATTTGTGCAGAGTGTTCTAGAGTAAAACATAAAATTCCTGTAACAAAAAAAAAATCTCAAGACTAAATTTACTTGAAACACCACTCATCTCCAGAGTATAGGGCATTGGAATTCAAAATTAGGATTTCTGCTTAATCCTGAGTTATTTATTATCAATTCTGCATTTCAAATTGAGTGTATATGCCTCTGAGCCCTTGTTAATTTCTTCAGCATCCCTGGAAAATATGAGATCCTTAATTACAACCAAGGCCTCCATCCATTTTAAAAAGAAAATCACCATTTCAATGACCAGTATTTGTAAAGTGTGTCACTCTTAGAACACCCTCCTTTATTCAAGGTCAGGAGAAGGGGTACATTCATCATAGGAACTGGACATCTGCCAACACATAATATAAAAGTTTTCCTGTGAGAAAAAGAGTCTATAATTGATTTTTTTGGTGGTGCCTGGGTTTTCTCAACTTCATTTTATGCTATGTATGTGTTCTGATAGAGATTAAAAATAATTACATTAGAGTACTATGCATAGTACAACTTATTCAGCACAGGGTGAAAGAATCTGTGTTAGCATCTGCAGATTATGAAAATAATATAGCAAGGATAAAATTAACATATGAAATTAGTTGTGGATTCTTGAAAATAGGTCAGACTTCTTTTAATAGGAGAACGATAACAAAGAAGCCTGGAGTAATATGGAAAGATAGATTAACATGGTGATGTCATGTGTATGTATGAGCAACAAATATTAAACACTTTTTTCTTTGCAACTACTTTACATGCATTTATACTAATCTCAGATTATGACTGCAAATGAAGTAAATATATCTTTTACAGAATAATTGGTGTAAAATAAGTGACATATTATTGTGTAAATCATTTGTAAAATATCAAAGTTTTACATAGCTGAGAGTCATTTTATGAGATTAGACAAAATATTTTTGTCTGCTAGTTTCTCATTTAAAGTATCCTTCTTTATCAGCAAAAGATGTAAATCATAGCCATGTAGGTAGAAAATATATTTTACCTACTTCTTTTTGAAGAGATAATATATTTATCTAGAAAATTATATTTAGTTAAAAACTGGAGACAGAGTAAATAAGACAAATAAGGAAAATGAAAACAATTTTTAATGACAGTGTTGTGTTGCAACTAATGTTTTCACATTGTAATAAATTAATAATATTGAAAAATATATTTCAAGTTGTAAGAATGGATTCATCGGAAAAGTTATTCAGGTAAATTGAAGGTTATGTGATATCAACCATTTCAAATCATCCTAAAATAACAATCTCATATAGTCAGTCTACCTCTTGCTATATGCATACCTCATTTTATTTTGCTTCAGTTATTGTAGTTTTTACAAATTGAAGGTTTGTAGCAACCCTGCATTGAGCAAGTGTATAAGTTTCCTTTTTCCAACAGCATGTCCTTACTTTGAGTATCTCTGTCATATTTTGGAAATTCTCATAATATTTCAGACTTTTCCATTATTATAATATCTGCTATGGTGATCCATGGTCAGAGATTCTTAATGTTATTATGCTAAAGATTTTGAGGATTTACAAACAAAGCCCATGAAAGAAGGTGAACTTAACCAATAAATGTTGTGGGTGTTAGGATTGTTCCATCAACTGGCCATTACCTCATCTCTCTCCACCAGAAAAAAGATTATGACTTGCTAAAGGCTGATTGTTAGCCTTTTTTAGCCATAAAGTGGCTAAAAAATTAATTAAGGCATGTACATTGTTTTTTTTAGACATAATTCTATTGCATACTTAATAGATTACAGAATAGTGAAAGTATAACTTTTATATGCATTGGGTAACCAAAAAATTTGTGTGATCGGCTTTATTGCAATATTTGCTTTACTGTGATGATCTGGAACCAAACGCTTAAAATCTCTGAGGTGTGCCTTAGTTAGTTAAGGTTCTCTACAGAAATAGAATTTATAAGAAATATGTATATATATACACACAAACACACACAAATATATAGTATGTAGAGAGATATTATATTAAAATATATACTATCTGGTTATAAGTGATATATAAATATAATTTCTATGTATTATATAATAGAGCAAAATATCTTATTTTTTATGTATATATAATTTATTAAGGGGAATTGGCTCACATAATTCTGGAAGTTGGATTCCTAAAGTAAATGGTGTAGTTCCAGTCTGAATCTGAAGACCTGAGAACAAGCAGAGTGGATAGTGTAAGCTCTAGTTCAAGGGCAAGAGAAGACCGATTTCCCAGCTTACGCAGTCAGGCAGAAGTTCTCTCTTAGCCTTTTGATTCTATTCAGGTATTCAGTTGATTGCATGAGGCTCATCCATATTAGGGAAGACAATCTGCTTCTCTCAGTCTACCATTTCAAATGTTAATCTCATCCAGAAACATCCTCAAAGACTCACTCAGAACAATATAATATTTGATGAAATGTGGCCCAGTCAAGTTGACACCTAAAATTAATCATCACAACAATTTAGAAATAAAAATGTTTCCCTCTCAATTTTGATTAGATAATTATAAACTTATTTTCACTACATAAATGGTGAATAGCTTTTCTTAGGCTCAAGTTCCTATTTCTTGGAAATCTATCTCTTCTTTGCTTGCAATTTAACCTAAATTCAGGACCAATTTAAATGCTTTATTTCCTTTTATTATTTGTAAAATATTAATGCAGATATACTTGCTCATTATTATGTACAAATACTAATGAATATCTCCAATTATTTAAATATTTATTTAAAAAACTCTACAAACCCAAATTACTTACTGCAAATAGGAAAACAGAGAGATTCCAACATAGTTCCATTAAGAGTGGTAATATATTATTCTATAGCCAGAACAGCATCCCCTTTTTAGGTATATAATTAGTTTAAATGACATCACATATAATGAGTTTATGGTGAAACAAGTATAAGTCAGGATTTCAGAAGACATTGCTCTATTCTTAAGCATTAAAAATGAATTTTTGATGGTATATAAGTCACTGTATGTATCTTAGCACAGCTAATCTCTGTTTTTACTATGTTCCTATAGTTCTTATTAGTGAATTTTTTACGTGGAATAATATTTGATTGTTTTCTCATTTGAAGCTTTATCTTGTGAGTGAGGGTCATGTCATATTTTTCTATTTATCTCTTAATTAAATAGAGCACTGGCAACTGAAAAGTTCTCACCTGATGTTTGAGCAGGTGTGAAAATTGATTATTTAAATTTAATAAATGATTATTTTGAATTATTTCAGTAGGTATCAAATTCATTTCAAGAAAACACTGATGATTTATTAATTTACAAATTGATAAATTATATATTCTGATGAAATTCAACAATTGAGTTCTGTAACATATTTATAGGAACAAATCAGCTAAACAAATCAGCTAGAATTAATTTAGTTTTTAGTTTGTGTTTGTTATAGCACTGCATTAAAGTTTATGTACACCTGCAAAATGCTTACAATTTTCTGCTAAAAAAAAGTGTTTCTTATTTATATGTTGAAATTAGTTACATATTATAACTTTGAAGTATTCTAAAAGATCACATAATTCTCAGAGAACATTCTGGCTTCACAATATGTTCCCCATGCTCAAGGAAAACCGGAGTTCCTTACACAATGCCACTCCCCATCATAATTTTATGACAACAATTGGTCTTTCCTCACACCATCAGGCTTAATGCCAAACTTCGATTCTTCCCTGAACATTTACTTCTAGATTTCTCATGGCTTTTTCAATGGATGCCAAGATATACTCTCAGGTATTTCTTTCAGGATCAAGAAACTCCTTTATCCAGTTGCTAAAAATGTGCTTTTGCTAATGACTGTCAATAACTCTGAAGGATCTGAGAATTTACTTTCAAGCTACCAAGTTAGCCTGTCACACAGTATCATAGATGCTGATAGAGGACACAAAACTCGTGGTTCAGATACAAAGGACATGTTATTACCCATTGCAATAGCGGTAATCAAAATATTAACACAAATTCCCAAAGTATGACATAAAGCAGGACAGGTTATATGTGTACATATATGAGATTGCATCACCTAAGAGGACCCTTAACTTTTGAATCTTGTGTAATAGGAAATAGCATGCCTTCTCTTGGCTGTAGTTGAAGGTATATTGGATAGTAAACATGCCTATATTTTGCTTCAGATGAAGCTACAATCTCTATCTTCCAAGGGTATTCACTACAAAAATACCTTTAAAAAATAGTTCAGAAGAAAATAGGAGTTAGAGCCTCATTTGCAAAACATGCAAAAACATCAGACATCTATAGAACTTTGAATTGTACATGGATTAAAAAAGCTGCCTCACTCAACCTTACCCACCTCACCAGGGACTGCCTATATCCAAAGTGCGGTTGATGGGGCAATTCAAAGATCCAATCTAGCATATTTTACTTCAATTGGAACAACTCTGCAGTAAATTGCTGTGAGGGTGTTTGTGTGAAAATTTAGTAATTATATGTTTAAAAATGTTTAACTCAAGCTCATCTTAGTTGTAAACTTCTACAAACTTTTCTTCAAACTTACAAAAAGATAAATAGGAGATTTAAAGTTTTAAATTGATTTTGACTGATAAAAAAGATATGATGTGCATATGAAAACTGAAGATTTTTATCTCAGTAGAGTAGCTACAGAAAATAAAATGAGATAAAGTGAAGAACTTTTCCAACTTTCACAAATTTATAGCATATCATGCTTATCAAGTAAAAACTTATTGGACCTGCCATATTTCAGTGAAGTCACATCTTATGTTTCATCATCAGAGGAAAACCTAAGGAGTACAAACAAGTTACCAGTACAACCATCTATATTTAATGACTTTACAGACAGTATTGGACACATTTCTAACTTAAAAAATATTTTCACTGATATTACAGAATATCACTGTAACCACAGTAATGGTTACTTTAAAAAATAATTTAGGTGGGGCACAGTGGCTCACGCCTGTCATCCCAGCACTTTGGGAGGTTAAGGCAGGAGAATTGCTTGAGGCCAGAAGTTCAAGATCAGCCTGAATAACATAGTGAGACCCTGACTAAATAAATCAATCAATAAATCAATCAATAAATAAGCCAAGTGTTGTGGAAAGTACTTGTAGTCTTGGTTGCTTGGAAGACTGATGTAGGAGAATCTCTTGAGTCCAGGAATTTGAGGTTGCAGTGAGCTATGATCACGCCACCACACTCTAGCCTAGATGACAGAGTGAGATCTAGTCTCAAAAAAAAAAAAAAAAAATTAAAATAAGAAAGGCAAAGGAGAAGGAGAAAGTAATCCTCCAATACGTGAAATTTAAATTGAGTAGAATCTTTTGCTGATTGAATACCAAAAAAATTATTTGACACAAATAAAATACTTATCTAAAATTAGACCTAATAGAATTGGAACATTTCAAATTGTTTAATCAAACAATGTTACAATTATAACACTTGGTGTTCAGAAGCATGGTATTGATTTAATGTATATGCTTTTATCTTCAAATATAGGAGAAACTTTATTATGAAATGATTTTCAGATAAAATTCTTCTTCACATTGCTATACTTCTTAAATTCCTGAATAGAAACTTTTATTTCCTTTATTTAAAAAATGTGTTGTCCTCTGGAAAATGGCAAATGATGTACTGAGGAGATGTTGTAATAAGATGAACTTTATCATAACTTGTTAAGTAAGGAACAAAATATCCATTCACTTAACTTGCTGGGTGTCATTATATCCTGATTATTAAAAATACTTGGGAGAATCTTGCTCAATTAGCCAGTCATGAGGTGCAGCTTTCAGCTATTACATTCAAATCAGGCCAGATCCTGCCTGCTGTTTATGCACCTTGTTGGCCCGCTAAATGGAATTTTATTGCCATGAGTGCTTGTGATGATGGTAGATACCAAGTCAAACTTTCTCCAGTTTAGTTTGGTGAGCCCCTTAAACAAGTATTGTCCGTACTTCTTTACATTTCTAAGAAGCCTGGGCATTTGTACATTATGCAATATGAATCAATCAAAGGAAATACAGTCTGGCAATAGTAACACAACATGTGTTAGAGAATTTCTTTGTGTCACTTCATAAATTTTAAAAAAGTCTGTATGCATGAACAATAATGAAGAGTTAAACCCAAGAACCCAAGAATTGTGTCCATTGGCTTCATTTGCATTTTTCATTAAACACAAATCACTCAGTATTTGATGTCTCAGTTTATTTCCACTTCATTAAGGACCATTAACTAGAATCAGATAAACTCATTTCTCTAATTTCTTTAGTATTAATATTACTACTGAAAAATTAAAAATTTCTTAGCAGTGTATATAATTGTGTTATATGTTGAGATTTTATTTTCAAAGCTACATTTTAAGATGTTTATGAGATAATTTGTATTTTCTAATTCTTAGGTATGACCTAAGTGCTTAGTATAATTCTTGGCATACAGTAGTTGATTAGTAAATATCTGTTGGATCATTTATTTATGTTAGATCTTAAATATGTATCCTATGTATCCTTTTTTTGGTATTTGACTATTTTACTTTTTAATTTTTTGTAGAGCTTCTTGGTATCCTCCACATCCCCCAGCTTTATTCATGTATAATTAGAAGATAAAAATTATTTACATTTATGGTATACAACATGATGTTTTGATGGTGAAATGGCTATCATAGTTAAGCTAACATATCCATAAACTAATATCATTATTATTTTCTGCATATCTTTCTAAAATAGATAACTGATAAAACCTAAATGAGTCTAGAGTTTACTATTGTAAATTTAAAAATCTTATTACTTGAAAAATGCAAATAGTGAAATTTAGCATTTCAATATTATTATATTAAACTTTCAAAGATTTGGTATCATTTTAGAATATTAAGCAATAAAATGCTTATCTGACAAAACTATGTTTTAAAAAATCAATTCATGTGAAGTTAGATGAAGAACTATTCTACTATTATCACAATGATTAGTACCAAAATTGTAATTTACAACAAATATGTTCTATATGAAAATAAGAGATAGGCATCAATTGCACCAAAGTAATCTAAATCACAGTCACTTCAAATTAAATAAAATGTTAATTATTTTTAACTTGGCTTTTGCAACTTTAATTATTTTTCCCTATATTTTATTGTTCTGCTTTGGTTTTTATGCTTCATATTGAGATATCTAAATATTGTTTATGATTACTCGGTATTCCTTTCCTCTCCCCTTTTTTCCCTCCCTTACAACAGGGTAAATATATGAAAAAATCACATTTATCAGACCCTCTGTAGCTAAAAGTAGCCTAAGCTAAGTTAGGTTAGATAATAAGTACTTGAGTGAATTATGGAAAGTAGAAGTGATGCAGAGGCCTTCTTCCTGTGGCTGTGAAGGCTGGAAAGAAAGTTCTGGGGACATATTATAGTTGTTTGTGGTTATGAAATCCTTTGTTCCAGGACCAGGTTTTCAAATTTATGACTGTCAGGCAGCTGTGGCCAGAGAAATGTTTTTTGACCTCTGGCATTCAGGTACAGTAGATTTATCTTGAAACTAATAGTTATACATTAGTCTAGAGATTTCAACTCAATCTACCCTATTAATGATGTTGTAGGAATTTTACTATCTGTATTAAATAATTTCCAGCTTAAAACACCAAGATTGATTTTTATTTACTAAGTCAGAGTGATTTGAAATATCTAGCATGGTATCAATTCCTCCATTTATTCCTAAGATATAGATAGCCCCCGATCATAGAACCAAACTTGCCTTTAGCTATGATCTGAAGTAGTTATGTTTTTAAAAAAATTTTTACAACCAAGGTTTATTTCTGCTTTATGTTGAAAAAACAATCACTTCTTAGTACTGTAATCAATATATCCATATTGAGGCAGAGTCTCAAGGGAGTCTTGCATTGAAAAATGTGACCATGTAATTAATCAGTATTATAAAAAATACTGAAACTACAATATGAAATATTTTTTCCTGGTCATTTCTTTAAGTATGACTAAAACTTACCTTCCCCTCTCTAGGCTTCAGATTCTTCATGTGCAAAAAGGTGATTAGACTAGGTAATACTTATGGTCATGGTTAACTCCAGTATTCCATATACTAATGAGCTTCTAGTTGGCAGATATAAGCTAGACCAGCTTAAAGTTAACAAGATTACACATTGATGTAACAGTTCAAGAAAGAAAGGAAAACATATTTCTCTAACGTTTAGTTTGTTTCTTTTATTGTTAATTTACTCAGCTCCTACCCAAGACTGTCCCTTAATAATTACAATGTGAATGAACTATTATAAAATATGTTATAAAAGATACTGTATCATCCTCAAATAATGAAATCAATAGCAAATTAAACAATGGCTTTAAAAATGTTGAACTGCTGAAAATGTTTTAATATAACGTCTCATTTCAAAATAAAAATATGTAAAATTGATATAATAGAAGAATTTGCCAGATTCTGTGTTGGTGGTAGTGGCATAGATATGAAAAAGAGAGTAATAGTGAGCAGAAATTGAAAAGTCACTGGCTTAGTAAAGAAAGCATATACATAGCCATCTATAGGTCCACATTACAGTTTTCGCTCTAGCATTTAATTAGGTGTTTAATTTTAGCTATGTTAGTTCATCCTTCTGAATCTGAATTTCTTCGTGTACAAAGTGACACTATTACAGTCATCTTGCAGGTGTTTTGTGAAAGTCAAATAAATATGTTGGCATATTCTACAAACATTAAAATTAAAGTAATATGAAAATGATGTGATTTTATGTACATTGTCATTATTAGACTATTTAAACATCCTCAGCTAAGCTTTACCATTACCTGAATTTCTATTTTGAAGTCTGTTTAAAATAGTATCCTTTCATCCTTGCCAGTCTGTTTATAATTATTAATGCTGTAGTTATGTTGCAGTTAGTTGCATTAGTATGAGACAGGTTAGAAACAGCTATATCTTTTACCTGTCATATTGGAATTGGAAAAAAAAAGTCAGAAAAATCTTAACCACGGAATTATGTAGGAGTAGGCCATGGCTGAGAAGAAAACAAATAAACAAAATAAATAAATAAATAAAATACAGAATTGTTTGCTATTGAGAGACATAGAGAATACAAGTTAAAAAAAATTGCTAGGGAACAGAGGGAAATATATTAATTTTTTATTGTTACATAACAAAATAGGCTAAATTTAGTGGCTTAAAACAACATTGTCTTACAGTTTCTTCAGGTCAAGAGTCAGATATGCCTTTTCTTGGTTCTTTGCTTCAGGATCCCATCAGGCTGTAGTAAACTTATCAGCCATGCTGCCTTCTCATCTACTTTTTTTTTGTTTTTTGTTTTTTTTGAGACAGAGTCTCACTCTGTTGCCTGGGTTAGAGTACTGTGGTGTCAGCCTAGCTCACAGCAACCTCAAACTCCTGGGCTCAAGCAATCCTTCTGCCTCAAGCCTCTCAAGTAGTTGGGACTACAGGCATGCCTGGCTAATTTTTATATATATATATATATATATATATATATATATATATATATTTTTTTTTTTTTTTTTTTTTTTTTTTTTTTTAGTTGTCCAACTAATTTCTTTCTATTTTTAGTAGAGACTGGATCTCGCTCTTGCTTAGGCTGGTCTCAAACTCCTGACCTCGAGCTATCCTCCCTCCTCGGCCTCCCAGAGTGCTAGGATTGCAGGCTTGAGTCCCCGTGCCCAGTCTTCATCTACGGTCTTGACAGGAGGAGACTCCACTTG